>VUQG01021278.1:0-10126 GCA_015106755.1 Etia nguti | reverse complement strand
CAGTTAATCCAAAATGCTGCAGCAAGAGTACGGACAGGGACTAGAAAGAGAGAGCATATTTCTCCTGTATTGGCTTCCCTTCATTGGCTTCCTGTTAAATCCAGAATTGAATTCAAAATCCTGCTCCTCACATACAAGGTCTTAAATAATCAGGCCCCATCTTATCTTAATGACCTTATAGTACCATATCACCCTATTAGAGCACTTTGCTCTCACACTGCAGGCTTACTTGTTGTTCCTAGAGTATTTAAAAGTAGAATGGGAGGGAGAGCCTTCAGTTTTCAGGCCCCTCTTCTGTGGAACCAGCTTCCAGTTTGGATTCGGGAGACAGACACTCTCTCTACTTTTAAGATTAGACTTAAAACTTTCCTTTTTGCTAAAGCATATAGTTAGGGCTGGATCAGGTGACCCTGAATCCTCCCTTAGTTACACCACAATAGGCCTAGGTTGCTGGGGGATTCCCATTATCCACTGTGTATTTTTTACACCACTTTGCATTTAATTAGTTAGTATTAATGTCTGGCTCTCTTCCTCCCCTAACCCATAACCAGTCACAGCAAATGGCCACCCCGCCCTGAGCCTGGTTCTACCGGAGGTTTCTTCCTGTTAAAAGCAAGTTTTTCATTCCCACTGTCGCCAAAGCGCTTGCTTATTGGGGACCATGTAATTGTTTGGGGTTTTCTCCGTTTTCTCTGTATTATTGTAGAGTCTACCTTACAATATAAAGTTCCTTGAGGCAACAGTTGTTGTGATTTGGCGCTGTATAAATAGAATTGAATGGAAATGAATTATCGTTTGAAGGTTTTCTGAGATGATCCATGTGCAATAATCCTGCTCTGTGGCACAGCCCAAGTTATCTGTACAAATCTTTACCTCAATGGCACAATGCACAGTAGAATTCACATAATTGCATGTAAGACTGTGTCCTTAGACATTTTTTGATTCCCTACATTGTCATCATCGTATGATTTTACTGCCTGTGCAGTAAAGTTGTTTCAGACACACCGAACTGCAGATGTCAGTGGATTTTCTTTTCTCAGATCATTGTTGGCATTGTGATGTTTGCAGAGTTGCATTTACTTGTGAGAAACGAGTAAAACAGCCAGGAAACAAGAGGATCTAACACTAACTCCTCTGTGTGACTGCGCTGATAAAAAAAAAAAAATCCAACATTAAAACACTGCAGATCTCAAGGAAGAGAAATCTTTATTTAAAAAGCGCCTGCTGACAGCCTCAGGCTTTATTTACCCCAAGATTCATTTCCATCATGAAACATCAGAAAGAGTTCAGAGTGGAAAAAGTACAAACGACCAATAGAAAACTTTTTTTTTTTTTTTTTTTTTTAAACAGAGTTTCACTGTACAGCAGGAAAAAAAACCAGACTGTACACAGTGCACCTGAATGCATCGTAGCAGAGCCACAGTCCACACAGTGGTACTACAGCTGGTCCTGGACCTGAACTGGGACACAGAATGGCAGCAGGAGGCCCTCAGAGCAAAGAGCTGTACTGGAGACTAGTACAACTTCAGCAGTACAGGACACAGAGCTTTAAACTAAAAATCCAAGTACTTAACTCAGCTGGAGGAAATTTACTCTCATACTGAGACACAGAAAGAAAGAAATGTTAAATCATCTAAATACTGTACAGGGTTTGGTTGAGAGAGGCTCTGCTGAACCTGGACGTCAGTACGTCTGTAGTCCTGGTCCCTGAATACTAGCACTGCACATTACCAGTACTACAACAGGAGTACAGTACTGTACTCTAAGCTAATACTGGTACTGGAGAGTGCAGAATGTGGCAAATATTCAGACTGGTACCACACCATTATATCCTGGTACTGCAGTAATGCAGTACTTTTAGTGGCGCTGCAGTATTATGTACAGGTAGAGCAGTACGGCAGCTCAGTCGTGAACATGCGTGCTGTATTTACATCGTATTTTCACATTTTTCTGCTTTGGTGTGAGCGCGGAGTGAGGGGAGGGGCATGCTGAGACTTTCTGAAGCCGATGGGTCACATGACCAGACTTCCAGACAGAAAAATAAAACTATCCAACACCCTGCCTGGATTTCTGGAGCTCGGCGATGCTTACACAAAATATGACTAAAAAGTTTTGCAAACGTGCCTAAAAAATGCAAACAAATGGACCTGATTTAAATTTGGCCATTACTCACTCCCAGGTAGATACAACATTCCCAGCTTCTCCTGAAGGACCTGCTGATGAATTCCTTAAATTCATTTGGTTTGCACCAAATGTTCTCCCTCAACAAGAGCCTGGGTTTGATAAAATATGATTCTGGGAGACTGGAGAGAATATGGCCAAGCCTGTTATTTTTTAAAGAAAACCAGGCGTAGATCATCCTCCTAACACTGTGGGCTGTTAGGAGAACACTGTTTTCATACAAACTTTAAACCTATTAAGAAATTCCTCCTTTCTAGATCCTATCAGGAACAGGAAGCCAGCCTCAGATGGATTCACACTGCTGGGAATAGATTTATTCTCACTTGTAGTGAGTGCACCGTACTGTTAGTTGTGCTATTCACCCATACCCACAACCCATAATCTATCATTTTTTACTAGGCAGCTGGCAGGTTAAATACTCCTTCACGTCTGATTCAACAGTGTTAGAAAATAGCCTGAAGTTTCAGCTTCATAAGGCACCAAATCACTCTGGACTGTCTCAAAGATGGCCCTCCTACATGACACCAGAGGTCCAAGAGCTGGAGCAGATTAAAGACCAGCTTATGTCCAATCTGACCGTCACACTATCAGGTAAGCCCTGGAAGAGTTCTGGGCTACAGGTCATGTGTGGAAAAAAAAGCTTCTTGGTCACACTGGAGATCCAGCTCTCTTGATCCTCAAAATTAAAGTTGACGTTGGCTCTCTGAGCAAGTTTAAGATCCACATTGAAATCAACAGAAGAGCACTGGAAACAGGATAGTGCTAAGCGGGAGAAGCCTGCATTAACAGCCAAACTTAAATCAGATATGATTTTTACTTTTGTGAAAGGGCTGACAGAACACAAATCTGATGTTTTTCACCTTTAAAATGTCTTAAAATCTTCTTCTAAAGTGAATCTGTGACCTGAGAAATTTTCTTTGATGCATCATAACCTCTCAAGTCTTCACTCACTGATGCACCGACTTGGTCTGAGTATGTTGTCATACTGGGTCATGTGACCACGGCTTCATTGTGGGAGAAGGTGGAGGTCAGCCCAGTTTCAGTGAAACTGAATTTAAAAATACAAAGCCAACTGGGTCAGGCAAAGCTGCAACTTAAGAACACAGAGCCAACCGCACGCTGAAAGACAATCAATAAATACAGACAGTAGGAACGTGTGGACACAGATCCTGATCAGTAACTTATGGATTAATAACACTGACTTCACAGCACTGAAAAAGCTGCACTTCATTCATGGGCATTTTTATAAAATCATTTCTCTGGAGCAGAGTACCAAAAAAACCCAAAAGAAATAACAGAATAAATTCAGATTCATCAATTAACCAGTCACTACTATGTTGAGTGTGACATTTCCTGATTGTCGTTGCAAATGCTTGTTTTTATTTCCTGAAGGAGCATTAAAATTTTCAAAGGGAAACTTGGAACAGCTCCTCTTATTGCTTCAGTCGGCCTGGACTTGGATCTCGATCAGCTCAGCAGGACAATGGCTTCACTGAGGGCTCCGAATGGGGCAGAAGGTCTGAGTGGTCTTGTAGCTTTCCAGCTGTTAATGTTGTTTCTCCACATCTGGGTCTCATTTAAACCACAAATACAGAAACCTCCAAAGCGATGCCTCTTAAGTGATTAATCAATCGAGTGTCTGATCAAACAACTCCTGGTTCCCTTAGATGTGACTATTTTTCACTTTCTGTGAGAATAAACTGTGTCGCAGCTGCAGCTGATGACTGTTTCATTATGGATTCATCTGCTGATCACAATCTAGATTCACTGTTTTAAAAAAAAAAAGGGGGGGGGGGGTTCTTTCCACTGCAGGAACTATGGGTAGCTGTGGGGTATTTTCCTTGAATCAGTGCCGAAGCCAATCAACTAAGAGCCTTTACACTTCCTGTTAATGCAGAGCCCTCAATGAATGGGAGTCACCGGAGCCAAATGGCTAAAATATTTATTAACTCTCCTTCTTCTTCTGTAATTTTTGACTGATCTCAGGAGGCTGCCATACGCCTAATAAATACAAAAAGGTCATTTACCACAATCCAAATCCTGCAAGTTTCTACAGCTCTCGAGAAAAGAGGAGTACTGGAGGCAGTGTACCGCCAAATGAGAGAAGCCTACACCAAAGGGGATGGCAGCCAAACTTAGTCTCTTTTGCTTTTTATAGGCACAGCAGTTGAACATTTTGAGGGGATTCCTGTGATGTCTTGATGTTCTATTGATCTCTAATGATAAACTGATGGCTTTACCTTTACCATTTCTTAAAAGGATCTTCTAAACCAACCTGTGACCTGTGGAAGAGCGCCAGAGCCCCACTCATTGTGGGCTCAAGCACATTCCCTAAAGGAGGTAGTTATCAACCACTGAGCATGTGCTTTTGTTTTGCCCTGAAAGGAGTCTTCCAGGGGTGGCTTCTGACAAAATGTGTGCTAGTCGTCCAAATTCTAGGTTCAGACTACAAGAGTTTGAGCTTCCTTTGTCACATGCAGAACACAGCAGGATAATGTAAATTACTCTCTGGGGTTTAAGTTAGGAAACTGCCTAAAATGGGCAGCTAGGAGGCCATGATGCACCAGAATTCATACATTGGCTAAACCAGGGGTCCCCAATCCCAGTCCGTGAGGGCCGGTGTCCCTGCAGGTTTTAGATCTCACCCTGGGTCAACACACCTGAATCACATGATTAGTTCATTAACAGGCCTCTGGAGAACTTCAAGACATGTTGAGAAGGTAATTTATCCATTTAAATCAGCTGTGATGGATCAAAGACACATCTAAAACCTGCAGGGACACCGGCCCTCGCGGACTGGGATTGGGGACCCCAGGGCTAAACCGTCAACTTTGCACTCAGGAATTAAATACTGGTTTATTTGTGATCTGACTGAGCTGGACATCTATGTACTTGCATGCACCTCTGGCTTCAGCCCAGAAGTTGTGTGAGTTGCATGTGTGAAAATGGCTCTTTGATAAGAAACAGCTGCCAGGGGAGCAGACGGTGTTGCCTGGCAGTTAAAATGTCCGGTTCAACTTTCTGCGTTTGTAATTTCTCACTGCAAAGTGCTGCTAAAGTTAAAAACTTTAGCATAAAACTTCTCCGATGTTCCTGCAGTGGAAACCAACAAACTATCCAAACCTTAAAATGATTAGAAGTGAATTACTAAAATGAAAAGTGTCAGATATTCACATTTCAAATCCTTTGACTTGGTTAAGAAGTCGAGTTTTCAGAAACCAAGTGAACATTTCATTTGTATTGGCTCTTAAAGTGTCCCGTTTGCAAGCATCCCTGTTTCCAAGTATCTAAAGTTGTCAGATAAATGAATGCGTACAGAAAATATTTCCCTTACGAGAAAAGACTCGTAAGTACGTCAGCTTCACTAAGTCACTCTGCAGCCGTGAGGTGGGAAGCTTCTTCCTCAGAGGGTTTATTCTGTTCTGTTCACGTTTGGTTTCTACTCGAGGGCTCTGCAGCTGCTTAAAGCCACAAACAGCAGCAGCGACAGTTCAGCTGGTGTCAAGAGTAAACTCTGTGCTCGAGTTTTAGTGCAGAGATGTTGAGTCCAAACCGGGAGAACGCTGGAGAACCTCACCGCGACGCTCCCTGCCTGGACTCACCTGAGGGATCGACAGGTCACCTGATCAAGTCACCAAAAAGTTCCTCTTTACGCTTTGCTGGTTGGCTGCAGGTAGCTGGTGAAGTCAGCTGGTGATGTCATCTGTCTTCAGAGGAGGTACGTCCTCCTCCTCGTTGGTGTTTAAAGAGTCTGATTGTCTAAGCACAGTCTGAAGACGAGGGTGCCGTCAGCGTAGAAACAGAGCCACGGACACCTTGTTCAGTTTCTGCTTTAATCTAAAACCTTTCAGAAAATGGCTGCATCTCTGAAAGCACTCCAGACGTCATTTTTTTTTAAACTATCTCAGGAACAGGAACCTCTGAGAGACGCCGTATCTCCATCAGTAATCTGAACGCCTGAGAAATAAAGACTTCCATGAAAGCAGAGAATCGTCTTCGGCTTGTCCATCCGCAGCTTTTAACAATAAATCTTGAAATGTATTCAGAAAGACGCGTACAGAATGTGGCTGGTGTTTTCAGCATCAGTGTTATGCCACCGTAGGAACCCGAACCTTCTTTTCTGAACAGTTACGGCAGCTTTTGGTCACTGATCGTCGGGCTGAGTTCGTTCCTCTGAGAACTGTGACTCCGTTGAGCGAAGAGAACCAAAGATTTGACCACGACCGTTTATGTCATTTTACATCTTAGAAACTAAAATCCCTCAGAGCAAAGTAGCCGTTAGGATAGTTTCAGAAATCTCAGCCCAGGTTGTGCATGTGAACATTTCCAATTAGTCCAGTAATGTAGCGTCTTCCACAGCACCTGACACTTTTAGTGGCAGTAATCAGGGTGAAGCAGAACAAGATGGACTACTTTCTGAATCCAGGCTTTAATGCCTGCAGGGGACAACTTTCAGAGGAAATCGCTCAATCTTCTTCTTTGGACCACAGAGTGCTGCAGGAACTTTTTCCTGTCATTAGTTCCTAGTGGAACTGATTTTCCTGGAGATTTTGGCAGAAAAGCAGCTGTTGACTTAAAGTCCATCCCTGATAGAAGGAGAAGTTCATCGAGCAGAGCAGCAGTGACCCGAGCAGCGAGGAGGATAGACCTCCAACATGGCTGTGATAAAAGAGGGAGGAGGGTTGGACCTGGTCTGGGGTTTGGTTCATTTCTACAAACAGAAGCTCGACCCTGAGGGCAGACGAGGACAGCTTAGAGGTGGGCGGGGTTTTCCAACCTGAACGATCAGGAACTTCCATCCATCAGGACCAAGCCAAAGGTGTGTTTGATTCAGACACCTGGACACGTATTCCTTCATACTGCTCATCCCAGGAAGCCAGCCTGGAATTGGTCCGTTTGCCTGCCTCTCAGCATTGTGATTGGTTGGTGTGTCAGACCAGAGTCCCAGGAGATGGTTGGTCCATCGGCGGATCTCTGAGAGGGACTTCCTGTTTCTGAGAAGGGAACGAGTCGTGGTAGAGCAAGCCATCCACAGACCTGTAGGAAGGACAGAAATGGATATTTACCTACACAGCAGGAAAGTCTTCCTAAAAGTCGCCGTGTGTGTTCATAAAATCTGAGCTTTGAATTTTGACCTCCACAGGTTCCTGCAGTTTCTGTCTGGATCTCAGGTAAACGTCCCTTTTGACCTCAACCATTAAAAAGTTAATTTTAAGACAACGACAGAGCGTTTTATTGAGACAGGTTATTAATTTTTTTGTGAACTCTTTACTAAACATTTAAATAAAAAGGTTTAGAGTTAACTAAAAAACAGAAAAAAATTATGTTGTTTTTAAATCTCATTTTAACATCACAAACATTACATAAACAGTTTTTTACATTTGACATAATGTCTTTTAAACTTTACTGTTAGAGGTTTAAAATGAGGCTCCTGCTGCGACCGTGTGGATTTTCTGCATAGATACTATATTACAGCTACTGACTGCAGACTAGGAGAGAGTAAATCTCTCTGGTGATCTCAGCGTGTGAACAAACAAGCACACAGTTCACCCTCAAAGAGATGCTGTGGTTTATTTGAAGCGAGGTTGTACTTTTCACATACTTATCATGACCTATAACTTATAGCCAGGAAATGCTGTGGATGGGAACACAATTTTACACTACATTCACAACAATTAATCACTTTAGCCACCATTAGAAAAACTCAGACTCATTGCACTGACATTATTTGACCTTTTTGGTACTTTAACATATTTGTACTCATTTTAAATATCGCTCTCGCAACTTCAAAAATTACTGCTGAACAGAGGACAAGAGTTCTTCAGGGTTCGGACCGACCGCAGTGACCAGCAGGTGGGAGCAGATCTTTAACAAGGAGACTTCAAGGCTCAAAGCTGAGGAGAAGGGCTCTCTGCTGAATATGTTTTGACTAATTTACACTGATTACTATCATCGAGCTTGAGGATAATCATGTTGGAAGATCTAAGCAAGTTTATGCTGCCGTGTCTGGAATAAAGAACCTGTTGTGATCAAAGACGAGTCGGACGCTCCGGCTTTCAAAGCAAAGACTAGAACTGAAGAAAAAGCGTCCTTCGCTTTTTCTTCAAGGATCAAGTAGATTTTAGCAGGTTTTTATAATCTACTTTTAATCCGGACACATTTGCATCTTAAAGTGTGCCACAAACTTCTGAGTGTAAGAGGGGGCGTGGTCAGCTGACCCATACCTGCCATGCAGCGGGTGTCCGTGGAACGTGGCTGAATGCGGCAGCGTGTGTTTGTGATGCGGCGCAGCGTGATGATGATGATTCATCTCCGTCTGATAGGCCGACTGCTGAATGACACCATGTGTCGTCCGTCTCCGCTGCAGAGCCCCGCCTCCTCCCGCCTGACCTTTGACCCCTCCGTTCATCTTACTGCCGTTGGTCCCTGCGGTCACCTTTCCATTGGCCTGGTTCTGGTGCGAGGAGCCTAAGGTGTTCCTTAGGTACCAGTCCCTCAGACCTGTCAATCACACATCAACAAATTCTCCCATCACTCCACCACACCAAGAGCAAGTTTCATGCTTTGGAGCTGAATTTTTCTGGCTTTAATCGACCTAAAAAGTGTTTTTATTGAACTAGAGTCAGCCGTCTTAGCAGGTTCAGTCCAACTTTTGAATCTCCTGCAGACTTTAACACCAGAGCAGATGTGTCCAGGTAGAAGATATGGTTTAAACACTCTCAATATAACCACTGTTGTTAATGACACCCACGTCAGCCAAAACCACAGTGGTCTGTTGCACTGTTACATGTACTGAACCTTGTGCTCTTAGATTGAACCTTAAAAAAAAAATAGAGGAAGTCACTTAGCTAACAGATCACCCACTGGTTAGCTAAGCTTCATGAAGGGGTTGAGGTTTCACTCTGATTCTTTTGATGGTTACAATCCGGGTGTTTTAAAACCAGATGTCTCGTTATGTGTCGCCACACATTCGTGTGGTAATGACTTATCTGTCTGAATACACAAACCCTGTTCTATCTACCGGGGACCATAACTCACTAAATGAACATCAGGTTGCCATAAACAAGAAGTGAAACTAGAAATGAGGTCACAGAAGGAGTGAGCGCCGTTTACTCCTGAAGCCTTCTATTTAAACTCTATGGTACTGTGCCTGAGACTTAATAACCGAGTATACAGACAAAGATATAATTACACCTATAGCTTTCAAGTGATGAAACAAACAACAGGTGGTGACCTCCAGTTTACACTGGGGCGGTTTGCTACAAAGCGTGGAAGGGCTGGGAGAGAATTAGCACCTCCAACTCCGGGACTATGGAGTACCCTCTCAGAGTCCAGGATGAGTTGCTGCCCCAAGTGGAAGAGTTTAAGTATCTCTTGGTCTCGTTTATAAGTTAAGGGAGAGTGGATCGTGAGACTGACAGTGAGATTGAGAGCCAGAGCAGAGTCACTGCTTGGTGGCTCAGGCATCTGAACAGGATACCTCCTGGACGCCTCCTAGGTGAGTCTTACCAGGAGGAGACCCCGGGGCAGACCCAGGACGTGCTGCAGAAACACATGAGATGGAGAGAAGTCTTGGCTTCTCTGCTTAGATGACTGCCCCCGAGACGTGAACCTGGATAAGGGATGGGTGGATGAAGCAAACATGTTTCTGTTATTCTGTCTGACATCACTTCCTCACTGCAGTGCATCAGTAGACAGTTTCTGCTGCACTGACCCAGTTTTATCGCGATCCAATGAAACATTCAACACGTTTGAGCTTCACAGCTTCACAGATCAGCAAACGTCAGGAGGTAAGAGAGGCTAAGCTGTAAGCTAATGAGCCCCAAAGCCTCCATAAAGGAAGTGAAGAGCCGCTAAAGTGTAACAATACTCACCTTCCAGGGCGAGGGCCTTGTGGAGGCTCCTGGTGGCCTCCTCCAGCTGGGAGTCCTGGTTGGGGGGCAGC
>VUQG01021277.1:0-11912 GCA_015106755.1 Etia nguti | reverse complement strand
TTCTTGCACCCTGCTGTTATATGCTAGATTGTCTCAGGGGCATAATGCACAGCCTGCTCCTGGGGTCTTGCCTGGTGTGGTAGACCCCAGCCTCTATGGATCTTGTGTTCAGAGCTTGTTCCTTGTCCAGTTTTGTCCAGCCACTGGTAGGATTTGTGAAGGTCAGCCACTTCTTCTATCTGATGGTGGTACATACCATACAAGGTCCTTGTCAGGTGTTGAGGAACCAGGACACATTGATGAGAAGTCGGCTACTGGAACAAGAAGGCACAAGTGGGCAAGGGAAGAGGATGGGCGCTGTTGGAATGTTACTATGCAAGTATCCAGCAGAAGGGGTTACATGAAGAGGAGGTGGGACCTCTGGGTTCCTCAATACCGAACATCCAGACAGACGGTGAAACAACTAGTAGCTCAGTGTTCCAATATTCAGAAAAAGGAACTGCTATCACAACTGGAGATCAGTTTCACCCACCATACAGTTGCTAGGAAGGGATGACTTTGCATAGAGACAAACAAATATTTTTTGCACCAGACTACGATTGACTCTATTTGAAGGTAGCTTCAAATGGCACTCCAGGAATTACAGCTTTAGTTTTATTTTTCAGCTCGCCGTTTTAAACAGCCCCTTTAGCTCCTCTACCTCTCCTGTTAACTTTCTTCTGATTGGCTGCTGTCATAAACAAAAGATTTCAATAGCAGGTGTTCAATATATCCTCCTACTGACATCATTCAGCTAATAGCTCTGTACTAGTGTGAGTTCTACTTGGAACTTCTTGCCAGGTTATGTATGGAACTGCAGTCCATGTAAAGCATGTGTGCCATTCAGGCTCCCTCACAGTAAATCAGCAGACTGATGCATGAGCACATTCCTACCTGGGGTTTGATGCAGAAACAGACTCCCTCATAATTAGCCTGGAATTCAATTAGAGCACACTCCAGCTGTTTGCCCTTGAAATCAGTGCTGGGTTTCCAGGGAAGCCACCTGGTGTCAGCTTCTCGGTGTGGACAGATACATGCCAGCACTCATCACAGGACCGGCCAGGAATACAGGACCACTCTGCCAGCACTCATTACCCATCTACCGACCTGACTTTTTTCCCTGGTCTTAGGCCAATAGAAAATTCCAGTACACACACCATCTTGGTCTAATTTGAATAAACAGACATTTCTTCTGTATTACGGTTATTGAGAGGCTTTTTCAAGACACTACAAGTTCTAGCACCAAGTCCTCCCTTCTGTTACCAACCACTTCACTTATAAAACATAAAATCATTAAGATTATCAGCCTTTGTTTAACCATTTATGTTTGTAATTAAGAAGGATAAAGTTTCAGTAAAGCCCCGGGGACCTATAGTGTTAGTTACCCCGCACAATATAAATAATTTGAAGACAAGATATGATTTGGAAAACGTAATTATTATTATTCTCTTGCAGCTTTCGCAAAATACAGAAATTAAGACAATATGGAAAACTGCAATTTATGACAACTTGGTTTTTATATTCAGTTTTTATTTTTTTTTATATCAGTCTCTTATGAATTGAGAAATATCACAGCCCGTCATCTCTAAGAGGCACTGATCCCATGGTGGTTATCCACCCTGGTGAGATGAAAGAGCTTCCACACCAGTCCAGAAGAAAAATGATTCCCATTCTATAGGTCTTGCTTACTATAAACATTAATTGCTTTAATAACTACATATAGCTGCAATTATTCCAGTGTTCAACCATTGCAAATTTGCATATAGGCAGGGAGCAGTAAGGATGATGTTAGTTCAGTTTCATTAATATAGTAGTAGACACAGCAACTGTTATCTAAAGGCACTTTGTGTTCCCTGGGACATATGCTAGGGTTCTGTTTTTGGGCATCAGTTTGGCATTTTACACCATCATCCCCAAAGTCCCGTGTTTCAAACTCACCAGCCTCCATCTGTCAGTAGATCACAAACTTTCTGACAGATAGGAAGCAGCAGGTAAGACTAGGAAGAATCACATCTAGCACTTGGAAAATCAGCACTGGAGGCCCCCAGGGATGGGTCCTTTCTCCTCTGCTTTTTTCCCTCTACACAAATGAATGCACCTCAAATGGCCCGTCTGTCAGTCTTGTAAATTTTGCAGATGACATGACGGTTAACGGACTCACCAAGGACAGGGATGAGTCTGCATACAGACGTGGGGTCAACTCTGTGGTGCAGTCAGAAGAACCTAGAGCTGATTATGCTGAAAACAGTAGAGATGTCAATGGACTTCAAAAGGAGCCCGTCTCTATGATCCCCCTCACCTTAATCAACAGCACGGTGTCAGCTGTGGATATCTTTTAGTGTCTGGGTTCCACAATCTCACAGGATCTGAAGTGGTCAACCAATTTAGACACAATCATCAAACATTTCCAGCTAAAGATAAACTTCCTGCTCCAGCTCAGAAAGTTCAACCTGCCTCAGGACCTGCTGATCCAGTTCTACACTGCAGTAACTGAGTCTTTTCTCTGCTCATCCATCATTATATGGTTTGGATTAGACACCAAACAGGACAAGAACAGGTTACAATGGACAGTGAGATCTGCAGAAAAACAGTCGTTGGTGCTGACTTGTCCTTGATTCAGGATTTGTACAGATCCAGAATCAATAAATTATTAGGCTGTGGCTGAATGAAAGCTCACTGTACATGCTGTTTAGTTCTGTTCTACATATTAATATACCCAATATGCATATATATTTATAGTCAAACCCTGTGTATATATATTGCATACACAGTAACTAGTTATCCATATCCTTATTTATTAAATAATTTATTCCAATATCTTGGCACTCTGCATCACTGCACCATACATATAAACATGCTAAATGTACTGTTGTTGTTTGTGTCATGTTGCTATTGTCAGTATTGTTTGTTGCACATTCTGTTATGCACATTGAAAGCAAAGAAATAGCCAGAGTCCAGGTCCTTGTATGTGTGCTCATATTTGGTCAATAAACCTGATTCTAATTCTATTTCCATAATGCTGATTCTGATATCTGAAAGTATATACTGTACATATTCACTCATGTACATATATACTTAAACAATCAAATGCACAACTACAGTTAAAAATATCCTACAGTATTCTTTCAGTATTCTCAAGTACATTTTAGGCTACGTCCACACATACACGGGGATTTTTGAAAACAGAGATTTTCTGTTTTCATTTTCTTTTTAAATCACGTCCACACGTGCAGTTTTGAAAAATATCTCTGTCCACATGTAAACGCCAAAAATGCAGTCAAATGTTGTCAAGAACATGCCAAATCCTAGCCGTGTAGAAATGTTGGCCAATTAGAAGCCTGGGAGGGAGAGAGTAAACAGGGTTTTATCCAAACCTTCAGTACTTCTGAAAAGTTTTTGTGTTTTCCTGGAAAGACAGCTAATTTTGTGTCACTTTTCAAGTGCCTTCATCATTTCAAATGTTAATAACCAAAAACAGTATTTTGGTTGGTGTAGACTCACAACTTAGGAATGAACAAAATGCATACAGCATGCATACATTTGAATTAAAAAAAAAAATTAAATTTATTCAAAACCGACGACAACGTCAGCGTCAGGATTTAGGTTGTGAGACCATCTGTGTTGAAAGGGGCGTCGGAGTGAACTTCTCCTATCTTTCTAAATGGAAGGACAGTAACTGCGTGTGTATATGTAAGCGTGTAAAAACTGCAGATAGTCAGATTAACAGCAACAGCATTTTGTGTATATCCGCCATTGTAGAAATTAATCTCATGTAAACAATAACGTGGCGCACAGCGTCATGTCAAAAAAGGCGCAGACCTTTGGCGTTGCATGACTAAATCTCTGTTTTCCTCGTCCACACGTAAACGCAAAAAACTGAGTTTTCGAAAATCTCCACCCTGGCAGGAGTTTTAAAAAATCTCTGTTTTCAGTGGTCGAAAACACCTTTTACGTGTGGACGAAAGGTGCAAACGCATAGAAAAATCTGCGTTTTTTAAAAATAGCTGTGTACGTGTGGACGTAGCCTTAGTAAGTGAAAGCGGCTCTAGTAAAAGTAAAAGTGTAAGAGCACAACAAAAGAATTGCCTTGAAACAGAGAAGGCAGGCACAGCATGAAATGCCTTGTTAAATGTGCTCTCTGTGCTTTCACAGGGGACGAATCCTGGTTCTGTTTTTTGGTTGTGTGACTCATATGAAGAGCTGAAAGGTGCAGAGGTTCATTTCTATTTCTCTATGTGTTACAGAGTGCAATGCAGGCTACTACCTCTTTCAGCAGGGCTGTGTGAAAGAATGTCCAGCAGGCTTCTCGGTGGGCTCCCAGCCTCTCAACTACACAGTGGGGAACTTTATGGAACCAGCTTCCGTCCCAGCCTGCCTGCCCTGCCCACAGCCCTGCCTGACCTGCAGCAGCCTCAGCCCTCGGTCCTGTCTGTCCTGCCCCCCGCACAGCTCCCTGGACCCCAACTCTGGCACCTGCCTGCATCTCAACCAGTACATGCGCGAGTCCCCTGGTAGCTTCATGGTGGGGTCGGGGAACCAGAGATCACAGCTAGAGCCTGGCTCCCGGCTCCCCATAACCATCGCCGTGCTCAGCTGCATAGCCATCATCGCCACCTTCGCCGCCATCTTCCTGATGCTGCAGCTGCGCTCCGGCGCGCTCATCAAGCTGCCCTCTCTGGAGGCCGGCGGTGGTCTTGGGGGCAGCTTCAGTCTCGGCGGAAATAGGGTGGTGTCGTACCGTGGCATCCCAACAGTGTGGGGGGAGGAAGGGGTAAATACAGACTCGGAAAACGAAGAGTTTGACGTCCAAAATGAGAGGACTGCCTTTATCAAAACACAAAGTGCTCTTTAATGCCTCCTCCACGTCCCTCCTTCTCTCCTGCTTTTAAAATCCTCACACCACCATTTGTCTGATAATTCAGGGCTGTGGTAACTGTCTCCTCTCACAGTCTTTTTCTGGTTTAATCTCCAATTCATTTTCTTTTTCTGTCTTATCGGATTCTCATCTGAGTTCTGTTTCGGGATCTGGTCGCTCCGCTGTGCTGTGGGAGACCTGATGGGAAGCTGCTGTCTCTTAGAGCTCGGGATGGCCTGAGCTTTGCTCTGTTCACACTTGGGCGCTTTTCTATTAAACTGGCTCTCTCCCTCTTGCCCTCAATCACTAACAGTGTCTGTCTGTGCAGAGTCCATTTTCCCCTCCAGCTCCAGCTCCTTTTTGTTACAGTAAACAAATGATTATTATTTGCTTTCTTCCTCTTTTTTTTCCCCTCCCACTGTGTCCTTTAGTCTCAGTGCAGTAGCCAGATGAGATTGAGTGTATGTGTGTTTCTGTGCATGTATGCGTGTGCATCTCTAAATGATTGTGTGAATGTGAGCGTGTAAATCTAATGAACAGTGAACAGTGCAGAGAAGCTTAAGTGGGTCCTGTCATATTTAGTGCTTTAACTAAAACGTGATGGCCAAAAATTGTATTATGAACCATGAAATCCAATTTGGAAATATTTATTCTCTCTGAAGTGTCATTTAATGACCTCGCTGTCTATAATCTGTTGACAAATACAATGCTCTCTAGTAATTTACATTTTTAAAGTGCATTTTCAAGATCTCACAAATCTAAAGCGCAGCAGTTGATGAGAAAATATCCAGACTTCAATGGTTTATAATCCATCAGCAGTCAGACGTACAAAGCAGACCTTTCAGGATATGCCATCTCTGCAGTGTCTCTCTCTATGACAGGACAATTGCAGTATCTACTGAAGATACAATTCTTATTTCATGCAGTCACTTTTAAGCCAGTACAGTTATTGTTCCTGTTGTGTGAAAAGGTTTCTCCCAGCTCTGAAAGAACAAACTGAGTCATTCAGCGAGCAAAGCCTCCTTCAGCCTTTTGGGATTCCAGCTGAACTTATTCCTTTTTTGGAAGCTATAAATTCTCCTGTGCTCGTAACCTCCCCCAACCATTACATGGAAGGGTATCAAAACAAAAAAGAAAAAAGGAAATTATAAGAAAACAACACACGCGCACGCGCGCACACACACACACACCCACACACACACAAACTCGCAGGCTATTCAATCAACCCTTAGGCATAATCCCTGCCAGGGATATTTAATTTCTGTGTCTGAAGTGCTTACATCCTTGGGCTGTGGGAGAAGATGCAGGGCTGCTTAGAGAACCCAAAACAATGTGTGACTTGAGCGCAAAAGCATCTCAAAGCAGCTGGAAGGTGTTGACTTAGTTGTGACTGATTTCTTGACAGAGCTGTAACAATATACCCGCTCTCCTCTCGTCACATCAGCACTACAAACACACCGCATATCTTAACGAGTGAAAGTTGCTTTGCGTGTGTGTGTGGGAGAGTGTGAGTGAGTGTTAGTTTATTGCATATGAGGTTCAGGAATGTTTATCTTCCCTCTGAAGTGAAGATTTCCTTCCTCCATCCTTCCAGTCTCCGCTTTCTTCTTCAAATTTCAGATATTGTTTAAAAATCCTGCAGCAAGACTCCACGTCTCATCAGCGTCTCTGCACTTACCCTCCAGTCTTCATCTAATCTGAATTTCAGATGATGTCTTTAGTGTACTTGCCAATTAATTATATTCTGAGTAATACTGCAGCAAACTATTTATTCTGAGAGATTTTATTCATTCCTTTAGGGAAAATTGCTTTAAGGTGGGTTTTTTTTCTTCTTCTTCCCCCTCCTTCTCCTCCTCCTCCTTTTTTTCCCTCCCCGGCTGGTCATCATCTGAAATTTGCATCTCATTATTTAATCCAGTGTAGCCATTTTGATTCCAGTGATCTCTTTTTGTTATGTTGAAATTATGATTTTCAAAATCAGTAGAGCTTGCTGAGAGAGGTTGTCATGGTGATGACATGCATTGGCGACTGCAGCTGCTCGTCCTTTTATCTACCTCTCATATCATTCAGCAAGGTTTCGTACGCCGTTTTGAGGAGCTGATAAATGATCATAGAGGTCAGATTATATGTAGGTTAGATATGAAATCGCTTCTGGGAAATGGTAATTTAAAAAAAATAAATAAATAAAAATTATTTTTTAGGAGGGTAGGTTTGTGTGTCACATTTATGTTTTAGAGGAGAAACAAGCAATTGCAATTCAGAAACTGTAAAGCTGCTGTGTAAATGTTCCTTCCCTGAAACTCCTATCTGTCCTAAAAATGTATTGCCTTTAGGATCAGCATTCATGTGCAGACACACCTGGGTGTTAAAGCCTCTTACTCAAAGAGACTGGGTAGGAGAATTGCTCTTACATCTTGTTGGCCAGCATTTAAGTGCTAAATCAACCTGAGATTGCTGGGGGCGTTTGTTTTCTTCATCTTTACCCAGGTAACTCCTCCTGGGGTTTGAGACCTTATTTTATTCTTTTTAAGTTTCTGTCACTGACAATCAATTCCTTTGTTTGTTTTTGTTTGTTTTGGCGGGGGGCAGCAAGGTGCAGAAGCACACAAACAAATGGATTTTAACTTTTAATTTAACCACCTCACTAGAAAGGCCTCTACAGAAAATGTTATTCACTGTATGCAGATCATTTAAATTGCAGATTTAGAAATCAACTGCTTATTTGGAAAAGAGAAATTCTCCAAAGGCAAAAAGAATAAAGATTTTGATTACCAATACTTGCCAAAAATCCTCTTCAAAGGAATGGAGGAAGATTGGTATGTATGCCCTCAAACACAGCGCTCAGCCAGGAAGCGTAATTCATCTCGAATGGCTGGTGCAGGTGTAACACATTTGGCTTACTGTGGCCGTTTCTGGATCAGAAGCCAAACTGAAAATGAGGATTTCGAGAAAATGCCCTCAAAAGGAACAAAGCTAATGTGGCAGGCTTGTTCTGCAGGGGTCTGTGGGTTGTACATTAGTGCCTACTGCCATTTAGGCTTTGATTAGTTCCACTTTGAGGAGGGTGCTAATTTAAAAATGTAATAACTCCAGCTTCCGACTTGAGCCACCAAATCTTATTGACTTCCCACCATGCTGCGAAGTGTGTAAACAACAGATAATGGGCTAATGCAGAAACAAAATTGCTTCCATAAACCGTTTTTCTTAAACTCTGGATGGATCTTTTGAAGAAGTATAACGTGGGACTTCAACCAATGTGTTCCAATTACTGTGGGCTAATTGATTCCTGGTCTAGTCAAGATTGTGCAGAGTGCATTTTCCTTTGCAAAGGACTTGTATTGCTTCCAGGAAGAGTAGTTTTGTTTTTTGTTTCTTCTTCTTAAAAATCCAACACTTCGGGGTTTTCAGACAGGTTTCTGTGGCCCCTCAAGTGCGCACACGAAATGATTTATTCATCTTGGCTTGATGTTGTATTCACTGCAGCTTGAAACTTAAAAATAATAATAAAAAAGTAAAAATAAAAAATACAGATGAACTCAGAGCGCTGCGCAATCGGGTGTTAAACTTAGGAAATTCATGAATGCAGGCAGAATTTAGTAGCTTCTGCTTCCGAATCGCCGGAGCTGCAGAAAACCGTCAGCAGACAGCGGATTCTTTTAACAGCAAGAATGCGATAGAACCCCCACACATTAAAATAAGACGAGTGCCAGAAAGCAGCTCGTAGTTAAAAAGCCCTACCACTTTACTGGCAGCAGCAACGTGTGGAGCTCTTAAATGTAGAAGAAGGAAAAAAAGCACTGCATGTTGCAAAACATCTGCCCTGGTTTTAAAGAGAAGACTCCCTCATTGCTGCAATGAAGGCTCGTCTTACATCGCTGATTTAAGTCATGTGGAGCTCGACATTGCTCCTGTCCTGCTTTAGGATGTAGTCTAAAGTGAGATTAATATGAAGTCGGAGGAAGTTAATAGGAGCAATATCTTTGGCATAACCAAAGACAATCATTTTAATGCTGTCTTTTTAGTATGAATATATGTTGCTTTCAGGTTGTCACAGTCCATCGAACCCCTTCGCTTGAGTTTAGTGTTTTCATTGAAACCATTCAATCACCTCTGCCTTTGTTTTGTTTTGTTTTTTTCGTTTTTGACGATCTGCGACGACACCTTGTATGTTCAGCAGCTGCGGAGTGAGGAGGTAGAATGTATCCCATCGCCATTAACTTAAGGGCTGAATCAGACCTGAGTGCGTCCGTGTGTGCTCACGCTTGTTAAAGTAGAAACGAAACACTTTGTGATGGAGGAGCGGTCAGTGGAGCAGCCTCAGTCGACTCTGTTGACCTCCTCCCGCCTCTTTGTGAGGTTCCTGACCTGTGGCTGCACACAGTACCTTACAGATACGTGTGACCTATGGTAATGTACAAGAATGAATATCCTACATGGGACATAACTCTAAAATAAGGCCTATTTTTGTACTATATGAAAGGTGCAGTGTAATTTTCTTGTAATTTAAGGATTTTTTTTTTTTTTTGCTCTTGTTTTCTCCTTTTTATTTAATTGATGTCAATTATAGATTCTACTAAAAAATAAAGATCTATGCAAATTTGAATGTGTTTTTTTGTTTTACTTAAATGGTTTTTAAATGATTGAAACTTGATGCTGTTGTTGGTAAATGAATGCGAGAAGCACAGAGATGGTAGACAGTCTAACGGTACATAAAATAGTTTCAAGAACAGATCCTACCTTAAAGTATTTTTAAATGCAAGTACTGAAGTATGAGCATTACATGTGGTTAAATATCGGGGGTAAAAGCATCCTGCAGAAACTCTCACGCTATTTTTGGCATCATGGATTTATTAGATTGATAATAATGTGTAAGACACTTCCTACTGAGCTTGTAACAAGATCTAAATGCCAGGTGTGATAACAAAGTTCAGTGACTCCGCCCACTTATTTATAAATCTAAAAATGGCTGATTTGAAGCTTTGATTACCTCATAAAGGTAATTTCCTCCTGCACCGGAAGCTGGCCGAGCAGCAAGATCACAGAAGAGGTTCTCGGAGTGATGAGACAGCGCGATGGTTTTTAATTGAGCCGATCATCAGCATTGTATCATCAGTGAGTGCAGCACTGAAAAATAATTATTTTGTGATAATTTGTTTAGTTTTACTAAGCTGGCCTGGTAAATTAGGATAGCAAACATGATAAACAAACCTAATCGGACACTTTATTAGGTACACATTGCTAGTGCCGTGTTATGCTCTTATCCTCGGAGCTGTTTTTATTCACAGCATAGATTCAACAGGGTGCTGGAAACATGCCTCAGAGATTTGGGTCCATGTTGACATGATGGCATCAGTCAGCAGCTGCAGATTTGTCAGTTTGCACATCCATGATGAGAATCTCCTCTTCCTCCACATCCCAAGGGTGCTCAGTTGAATTGACTGTGGAGGTCTTTTGGGTACCGTGATCTCGGTGTTATGTTTAAAAATGGCAGTCTGAGATGGTTGGAGGTTTGTGACACAGTGCGCTATCCTGCTGGAAGCGTCCATCAGAGGATGTGTACGCCGTGGGCATAAAGGGATGATCAGCAACAATCCTCGGGTAGGCTGTGGTGTTTAAATGATGCTCGGGTGGTACCAAAAGGCCCAAACTGTACCAAGAAATTAGTCCTCACACCATCTGCAGCCTGAACCACTGTTACGAAGAGGGATGGATCAGTGCTTTCATGCTGTTTATGTCCAATTCTGACCCTACCAATTTCAGCTTCAGCTTTATTTGTTATATGTAAGTTAGCAAAGAGTCAACATTACAGTGAAATGTGTTTAACCAAGGTTCAACATGTTTTACATTCAGAAATGCTCTTCTGCATACCTCGGTTGTAATGAGTGGCCATCCTTTAATTCTCCTTGACCACTGGTATGAACAAGGCATTTTTCATCCAGATAACTGTCGCTTAATGGTTATTTCATCTTTTTCACACCATTCTGTTGTGATACAGAAATACCCATGCTGGTTGTAGTAGGCCACAATGGCTATCACCATGTTATTGTGTCAGAACCTGAGGGATCTTATTTAGACTTACTGGAAAGCTACATCTAAAAATTTCATTGGTGGAATACACAGACTATTTATAATGATAAGGAAACACAATACAGGGAAATATGAAATTGCAGTACATGTTTTTTTGCACTGTCAGAAATGTGTGGCTGCGAGAAGAGCGATTGATTCAAAACTTCAGTAAAATGGAAGTTAAACTGGATGTTATTGATCTACTAGAAAAGAACTGAAGCGAAAGCTACCAGGCCAGATTTCATTTTCTAAGCTAGACTAATTTGACGGGATTCTAGTTGTGGTTTTTTGTTTGTTTTTTACGTTTGAGGGCAAGCAAGTGGCTAAAGATTTTAATGGTTTACATCTTTGACTTCATGTGTACACCCTGGTTACACTCAAGTGGACACATAAATCCCTTGAGGGCTGTTTGTGTGAGGAAGGGCATGGTGTAAAAAATTATGCCGAATCAACTATGTGATGACCCCTTGTGAATGAGTGAGCTGCTTAATGTAGCTTTTTGATTCACACTCCATACCAGTTGGTGGCGGTAATGTACCATGGGGCATACGTGGAGGTACCCCACACCTTTGGGGTGGCCATAGAGCAGGCCGTCTGCTAATTGGAAGTTTAATGGTTCGATCCCTCCAGTCTGTATGCCAAATGTCCTTGTGCAAGATACTAACCCCAAGTTGCTCTCTGATGCATCTGTAGGAGTATGAATGTGTGTGCATGTTAGATAGAAAGAGAATAAAAAAAGTGTGAATAAGACAAGTTGTATAAAGTGCTTTGAGTGCTGAGTAGAAAAGCGCTATGTAAGAACCATTTACACCTAAAGTAAGGGCATAGTTTGGGCAACTGTGGGCCCAGAGTATGCCCACAATGGGCTCTGCTTACTGCGGATTTTCAGTTTTGGAGCTAGTCTGTAGTCGTTCTCATTGTTCAGCGTTCTTTGTATGGTAAGCTAATTATGTCCAGATGACACAAAGCTGTTAACTCTCTCTCAGCCACACCACAACAACAATGCATGTAA
>VUQG01021276.1:42897-61791 GCA_015106755.1 Etia nguti | reverse complement strand
TGCTACTCCCTAAAATACCTAACTCAGTTTTTAGTGCTCGACCCAAAATGACTAAAAGAGAGCCTTAAGTCAACAAGATCTAGAGGAAGACACACTGACAAGGTTTCTGTAGGTGAACCTCTGGAAGGATTACTAACAACTGCCTGCAGCTGAAATTGCCTCTGAATTGCTAACGGTTTCTCATCCACTCCGCTTTCTGTGACGCATGACAGATGCCTGTTGGCTTCAGCTCTCTGTCACTTACCCACTGGCTACTATGCAGGTCTCCTGAGGCACATGAGTCTGCCGCTGCCTAGGGCTTTCTCAGCCCTCCGAAACCACACACTATTAAGCATTAGTAAGATATCAATTTAGACTTAATTCATCAATTCTAAGCATTACTCCTCTTTAGCATATAAGCTCATATATAAAATGCTTAATGACAACATTTTCTACTTTATGTATGATGTATTAACTATTTCTTTATAAAGCATTACATCAAGTACAAACAAGCTATTTAAGAGCTGTTAATGGTTCACGGTATCATTTAGAGTCTAAGTCAGTGATTAACAATGTGTTTAGATACACATTTATATGTGAATAGATTTTCCAGCTGGCAGCTGATGCACACTTTTTTGTTGTGTTTACACCTGATTGTGAAGCTATATAACTTTAGTCATATTTATTTTAAATGAAAATACTGATGAAAATGAAAAACTCTATAACTTTAGCTATCTACCTATATGATGTCGGGCTAAATTCTGCAGCTATAACAGCTTCAACTCTTCTGGGAAGGCTTTTCACAAGGTTTAGGAGTGTGCTTTTATGAATTTGTTGATCATTCATGGAGAAGTGCATTTGTTAGGTCAGATACTGATGTCAGTCAACTTCTTCCACACCAAACTCACTCATCCATGCCTTTATAGACCTTGCTTTGTGCATTGGTGCACAGTCATGTTGGTACAGGAAGGGGCCATCCCCAGCTGTTCCACCACTGTATCCCACGCTTTCCATTGCGCTTGGTGATGAGTGGCTGTGGAAACCCATTCCATGAAACTCTCTCTCTCACTGTTTTTCAGCTAATCTGAAGGTCACATGAAGTCTTAAAATGAGTGGGGATTGACTCTGCAAGAAACTGATGATTTCTGCATGCTGTGCTTCAGCATCTAAAGACTCCACTCTGTGATTTTATGGGGCCTACCACTCTGTGGTTGAGTTACTGTTGTTCCAGCCACTTCCACTTTATTATAATATAATTTTTTAAATATGATATTTATATTTGTATTTTTATTCTGTCCTTAATGTTAAGTATTTTGGTCAGCACTTACCATTTTTGCCGTGGCTATCACTAACACTTGGCTGTTGAATAATTGGTATTGAGGAAATTTCGCGACTGCACTTACATTTCAGTATTCTGTAAACATTAATTGAGTTATGTTTGCATCATGCATGTATGTCTTACTAATGCTTAATAGAGTGTAGTTCCATCAAGCTGAAAGTCTGCACTTCACTCGCAACTTGATTGTTTGATTTAAGATCCACCATTACAAATCCAATACAAATTATTTAAATACAAAAAAATATGCTACTGTCCTCAACCTTTACAGTGACCAATTAATTTTTTGTAGAGCAAGCTTGTTTGGTTCTGATTTCATGTTTCATTTTCTCTTTTCCAGAGCAGAAATTAAGCTACAAGTTGCCATCTTTGTTTTCAAAGATTCAAGGTCTTCCAGTGTGCTTTCTTCTCATTATAAATGTAATTGTCTTTACAAAATCAGCTTTAACTTCCATCATAGCATGACAGAAACAATAATGGGCAGGGCAGGTTTGTCAGACGACTTTAACATTTGTTGGAATTGTTTGTCAGGTACACATTGCCAATCCCTACTTTTCCTTGTTTCACAGCAGAGTCTGTGTTTGTCTGGAAAAAGCCACATCTTCCCGCTCCTCTGGGCAGTTACACCGTTTTTTGATACAGGGATCATGAGGTCAAGCGCCTTTAGCAACAAGTTTCGCTCATTAAAACTGTTTCTCAGCTGACTGAATGCATTATGCTTCAACATGCTGACATTACTTATTGCCTCTCTCAACACTGGCATTTACTGTAATTTGACCCTAAAGTAAGGCTGTTTCTTTGTGTGTCTTTTCTCCCCTAAGCTGTCATTCTTACCCTTTGCAACTTCGTCCTCCTCATTTATTATTTTCCAGCTGAACAAAGGTTCAAAGCAGATCCTTATAAGTAGACAAAATAAGCCAAAATTGTGCTGCAACAAAAGTACTGTTACTTTACAAAAAATAAATAAATACTACAATATAAAGATGTGTACTGAAAGAAATGTCTACAGTAATTTTACAAAGAAATACTAGCAGTCAGCACAGCGCTGCAGCACACTTTCACTTTAATATATCGTTGGGTACACGCATCCTAAACTCTTTCACTCCCTCTGCTGCTGGTGATGGCATTAACATATTAAGTAAAGCAATTAACAATGAATAATTTTTTAGGCAATTTGCCAAGGATTCTCATACAATTAAAAGAACCCACATAAAACAACACCAGGCACCATTCCAAATGAACACCACGTTGTTTTTCATTTATTCTCCCCTTTATCGACAGTAATTTGTGATATAATATGCCACAGTGCAGTTCATTAAAGTTGATGTATGTTTCTCTTTAGGCAGTCAGTTTATATGTTAATAAAACCGAGAGCAACTTGAGTTATGTTGTACTTGTTGACCTGTCTTTTAATATGCAGTCAAGTACCTGAGTTTAGCCAGTGTTCACTGGAGCCATTGGAAGAAGAAAAATATAAAAAAAATACATCTAAAATAATAAGAAAAAGCATGCGTTGGACATTCACATGGCTGGTTTCGTGTTTGCTGTGGCAAAAGAATGTGGTCAGTAGAGAATGGTGACTCATCTTTCTCCACTGGGAAAAACGTACAGCTAATTTAACTTGGAAATAAGTAATATGTACGGTGGCACTGAGGTGCAAAACACAACAAAACACAATAAAACCGAAAACATTTCGTTTTACATTTCAGTTGTTTTTGAATGCACAGACACCAAGTCTCTGGTGACAAATCAGTCATTCCAATCATTCCCTGTTTCTTTTGTAGCATATATTTCACAAGATGTGCAGTTAGTGCAACATGACAATGAGGGGCCTGAGACAGCTCAAGTTGAGTGTATTTTCTGGCTCCAGCTAATAGGGCTTATTATGCACTTAGCCAGTCTTGCAGGCCCCTTAGCCATCTCCCTGTTGGCTAAGGGCCCTGCCATTCAGGACCACACAGGCCTGTTGTTAGTGTCAGTTTACTTGACATTTTCTTTCTGTCTACTTTGAGCCCAGAGACTGAGCAGCTTTCCACTGTGATAATGGTCACCTGCCACATACCCACAGTGGGAAAATGAATATGCAGAAAGAAGGAAAAAGTGCAAATCAGAAGAAGTGTAGGGGCGTCTTGAGCTTGCTGCCACGGTGTCTGATGTTGTAGTTACAAAATAGGTTGTTTCCAAGGTGACAGACAATTAAAGGCAACCATTTTATCCCCATTACTTTCTCTATCTCCAATTAGCATCAAGACAAATAGAGGGCAGGCAGAACCGTCGCATGAAAAGGTTCAATAAAAACTTGCAGCAGTGACAGTGACAGTACTTAACAGACAATTCTGACCCAACACACAGAAGCAGTCTAGAAGTGAAGGTGAGAGTTAGTATGCAAATAATTCTTTATTGTATTCTTACAACAGTCCTTTAGTGCCCTTCAAATGCCACCAAAGTAATGACATAAAGAAATTAAATTACAATGAACCTGGCCCGCTCAAAATGGGACCTGAAGCTTCATTCAAATAAAAAAAAAAATCCAGTGCAGTGTTTTTATGCCAGTGTGTGCTGATTAGGTGCTAAATCACGGGCTGAATAAATGAATGAATATCTTGTAGAAAAAAAAACAAACAAAAAATAAACCAAGACAAAAACAGTAACATCGTGATCATGAAAGTAAATTCGAAAGTACACAACATAATAAAGATATGCCATGTGAATGACTGCATTTGGGGAATACGCTTTCTTTCAGCTGGCCAGTCTTATTTTGAGATATATTGTCTATAACGTCTCTGGAGGAATTCTTACCACGGCCGATGATTTAAAGACTAGATAATGCATGCTATCTCTAAGTCCTGTAGCTCTTTATCCACCTGCGTTATCTCCACCAATTTTGTGGCACTATCACTGACAGCTGGATAAATATTTTGTGTTTGTAGAGCTCAAGAGCTAAACACAAAAGCTAAGAATAACTTAAATGCCTTTTTGTTCTCTTTTATTACCTCAGTGTGCACAATTCAATAGTGACACTCGTGGGTTTTTTAGCAGCATCCATCTGAGCAAAAGGAACACTGTGAATGACATAATAGCACATTCACCATGGCTCAACGAGCATCTTGCGGGGAGGGAAGGACCAAACAAAGAGCTTTGGCCTGCAGCCAACAGGCTGCAAAGACACCAAATTATAGTCCCTTCATTACAGGTTTGCAATCAGTTCATGGATCGATACGTACAGTAATCACTATCTGTGCAGAGAAAGTAGAGTGAAAAGGATTGGTGGAGGGAACAATGTCTCAGTATTTCAGCCTCAGCAAGAGACTGGAGAGATCCATAACTGCATTCACAAATTGCCAATATGACTTTCTAACCACAGGCTATATCACGACTACATATAAGAGGTAGGCTTCTAGCACGGGGCTCATCCTTAAATCCTAACATTTAACGTCCTAAGACCCGAACTCTTTCATGGCATGCATTTTTAATTTCTCTTTGCTATTTGGGCTGATTGGGACCTGATGAATGTAAAAACAAAGAATAACGGACCAATAATTACCTGATTTTTGTTTCTGCCAAAAATGAGATCCACATATGAGGACATTCGCTTTAAATTTCAATAGAACGGTGGCAGTATAATGTCCTCGTAAGTAGATACCAGGCCCTTGTAGAGCAAAATTTAGTATTTTGGTCTAGACAACCCAAAATTGTGATGTCCACATATGTGGACGCCAGGTCCTAGGAGGTTAAGGAAGGAAGTGTTGTGCATTTCATTATCAAGTGTGCAAAAATGAGAGAATCTGCAAATATATACCCATAACTAACCAAAAATGCAGACATTTCTGTTGACATGCTGCTATTTTTGTTATCCCATGAGGCACAACAAAGTGCCAGTACATGGCTGGTTTTAGAAACATGCTCTTAAACAGTCAGAGTAATTCATTAGCTTTTGTCTGAGCTTAGAACGCTGATAGTTTCATTTAAGGACAGCTGTTCAAATGAAAGCGTGAGGAAGACAAAGGAAACCTAAAGCATGTAGGGATCACAGAGATTTGAGCAATCAATCCTCTTGTAACAGTTTCCCTGCACCTGACCTTCTGACCCTGGAACTCACCTCTCTTTTCAAAATCAGCATAACCCTGGCTTCTCCTGTCATTGTACTCTATTTATCTTTCTTTTAGCTCTCTAAAATTCCCACTTTTACTCTGTAGAATACTTGTTATGGGTGTAAGAGTGATGTTGTGTAGGCACTGGTTCTTTATCGCTGCCTTGCGAATTGGTGTGTTCATATGTCTATTTCCTTATGAGGTGCGGATTTCATGAGCATTTGAGCATAAGCAAGTTCTTTAAAACTGGCCAAATTTTTAATAACCAAACAAATGTTTTCTTCAGCACTTCACAGGCCTTGTCTGCCTTACAGCTAGCTTAGGAGACTAGCCGCTGTCTGTGGACCCAGCAGGCCTATTGGATTCATGAAGCAGCATCAAAGCTTTCATATGCCCCTTACATTTCCCACTGCTCTCTCTCATCTTGCTGCCGAATCGTTTCTCCAAAGCTGTCGGATACTCTCTCTGCAGGGTGGATGGCGCTCATCGAAAACTAATAGAGGGTGACTTCATATGCACATGGCGTGTACGTCTGTGCAAGAGCAGTGAGGTAATGTGATGTGACGAGCAGATTTGCCAGCGTGTGGTCATCGAGATTTTGAATGGTTTTGCATGCACACATGCGCAGGCGCTCTTTTGTCTCGTCTTATTCCGTTCTCTCTTTGCTAATTCCCCTAAAACTACGTAATCACTTCCGATATGTAATCCAATCGGCCAAAAAGCAGTATGTTAAGGTTCATTATGCGTTGACTAATGCTCCACACAAGTTTGGATGGAGCTAGTCATGCAGCTCATCTTATTAAACCTGCTCTCTCTCAGTCTGAGCTGAATCCAATTTAAAAACACATGCTGCTCTGTGCTTTTATTACTGTAATACCCACCAATGGTTAGCTTAAAACGGCGCTTTTGGGTCGAGCACTGACAAACGCAGATTGTATTTGTGTATGACATTCCATCACAGTTTAGGATACTCTGTTTTTCCAGCATGGACAAATTTTTGAGACACATTGGTATGGCAGGCGGGCATATTCATTTAATCATACCCTTGACGCTTATACAGTAGACTGTTTCACTCAAGTGACACAGTAGCTGTACTGTTAAGACTGCATGTGTGGTACTGAGTGTGGGCGTGTGGGTTGAAGTGTGTGATAGGCTAAGACAATGCCATTGATTCCTCTGTGGCTGGGATTCCATCGTCTTCCTGTGTCCCTCTTCACCCTTCAGTTCACATAAATAAAGCGCACACCTTCAAACAACACTGAAGGCCACATGTCGCAGTGAACAAACTGCTTGACACAGTGTCTGCTGCAAAGTGCTTAGCTACTGCTGTGTTGATGGTGGTTTGATTGTGACAGAGGTGGCAAGTGGAAGTTGAGGTTGGCGTATCCATTTTTCTGCGAGGTGTAAAGTTATCTGGGAAAAAAGTAATTTTTGAATGTGTTTTAACACTATTTTGGACCAGGAGGGCTTGGGGGGAAAAGAGGTGGTATGATACTTTAAAAAACTGGAAGGGTTCTGCACTTCTGAACATCATATTTTTTATCAAGTCTGAGTTTGAATTTGCTTTGCACATCTTTTTTACTAGCATCATTTAATGTTTGGAACCACCAAACCTCCAGTGGTGCTTCTTTCCATTGTGGATATAACAACCTGATGTAGATGTCCAAGCACCATGAAAGGCCACTGAAGTTCCATTTGTACATAAGGGCAGATGATACACACCAGCTTGCCTCAATAAATCTGCTTATTCATGAAGCAATTGTTGGATGGATTGCTCCGCATAGTTGGAATGAGTGTATCACTTTGGCCCCTAAAAAAAATAGCACCAATGGTCTATTTAACACATGTTATAAAATCAAATATCAGAGGAACTCAACATTTAATTGATAAAAAAAAAAAGATGTTATTACGGGTGGCTAAATTTCAAATGAGTCATTTCTGTAATGTAGTCAGGGCTTCTGTGAGGTTAATTGAGACCTTGACAGCACTTTAGTCTCTGCTGCATGCTTGTGCGTCTCCTCTTTCCTCTGGCTAGAGTCTACTCTTGGGCTTTACTGCAAAAGATTTGATCAGAGTGAAAAGTGTACACTTCAAGTGTGTATGTGCGCAAGAGTGCTACCATGGGAACAGGAGGATGAGATAGAGATGTAGATGTAAAATGAAAAACAGATGTATGGGAACAAGCTCATATTCACAGGAGCTGGAGTGGTCTCAGAGAAGAGTCATTCTCTATATTAGGTTTTGCGCCTAGGTTGAAGCGATCGTGTCACTCCTGGGAACCGTGAGGAGAGCTTTTCCACTGCTCCACAGTGTGTAGGAAGATCACCCAGAGTATACAAAGGATACTGGAAATGACTTAAGCTGGCTAACATGAGAAGGATCAGTGGATCCCTGATAGCACTGCAGTGTGTTACTGACTTGCTAATGATGCTGTTGTGTTTTCTTTTGTTTTTTGTTCCTACTTCTGGCTCAAAAGTCTTGTCCAAAAATCATATGACTGTGTTAACCTTTAATTTGTTGAAGGGCATTGTCGGCATCATGACCAAACTGTCTGGTGTTACAGTGAAAATCCACCCACCCATTTGTCCTCTCCTGTCACTCTCCAGCCTTATCTCCTCCTCTCAGCCTTCTGTTCATTAAACAGACATAAACAAAAGAAAGTTTTTTTTGTTGTTTGTCTCTGCATTGCATGGAGCTCAGTCTCACTGAGCTCATGGAAGCACGGACAAGCTGTTTGTTGCTTACCGTTAACAGCCCATACTATGGGAGGTGGTCCAACTTAGTACATAATTGAAAATGGTTGCTGTGGTCCATTTGCTACGCTTTTGTTCCTCCTACATCAGCAACACAGGCACCGCTAGGATGCTGCTCTTGGGGGATTTGCTTTTGTGTGTCATTTGTCCCCTCCATCTTTTTCTCTCCACTCTTGATGCCTTTTTTTTATGACAATTCACACTTCAGTTGAGATTGCTCTAAATTTCGATTTCAGCCAAAATGCTCTTTTAAGTAGCTGTCTCTGTCTGGATGCTATTTGTCCCTCACTTCCTCTTTTTTTTTTGTCACCCCTGAAATGTTTTCTTTTATGTGAGTGCATCCACCCATATTATGTGGCTGTGTTTGTCTCAAAGTGAGCGCTATCATCTTCTTTAATGTTCCCGAAGTATAGCTGTTAGTATGTCACTTAACACGGCACTCTTTCAACCTCTCCAAAGATTTTCTTTCCTTTGCTTGTGTCATCCATGCATCACTTGTTCCTGGTGAAATGATGTAATGTGATTTTTTCCTTATGTGTGCTGCCTGACACTGAAAAATCTTTGGTGATACAGGGCACTTGAGCATCAAATGGACATGCTATTATTCCCAGCCACACCCTTCCACCACACGCCTTTCCTTTCTCACCTGTTCATGTGATTTGGCCTTTCAATCTGTCCACCAATGGGCTGGCCAGCCCATCCTCTCTCCTCTCCTCAGGGAAGTGCACCAAGGTCTTGAAGTGATTCTTTTTTTTCTTTTTTCGTGTGTAATGGAACTTCAGGATAAACTAGGTTTGATGATCCACCCATACAGGGTCCTCTTGGCAGTTTGACTTTGCCCTCTCCCCCTCCCTAAACCATATTACTCAAGGCTGATTCTTCAGACTGGCCTCCTCAGGGAAACAGAAATGTAGAAGGGCAAATGAACATAGGAAGTAGTGTGTCACTTCAGATCACAGCTCATGTCAGGAAACCAGTTGATTTGTGTAAGTACAGAGCGAGCAAGAGTTATTTTAAACTTGATATCATGCTGTTGTCGGTGATGTTGTCTGTTTATACTCTTTTCTTTCTTTTGGTAAGCAGCTGAATTGTTATTATTCCCAAATTAAAATGACACCAAGTTGATCCAGCCAGGATATGAGGTTATCGCTCTTTACAAGGGTAATGAGATTTGGGGCCACAGAAAGTGGTTCAATTAAAATATTAGATAGAAAATGTAAAAGGAGTAAATAAGTAGCTTGCAAGTCAGAAGAAACAGTAGAGCGAGCCAGATGTTACTATTTCTCCTGCTCAGTGAATCCAGCGTCCACGTCATGACTCAAGTGACGGAGGTGTCACTGTTCTCTGTGTTCTTGCTGCGTTTTTTCTGTTGTGACAGCTGCAAGTGTTTGTTCATTTCTTGACAGATGCACACAGTGTCCTCCCTGGCTGCTGTTAGGCTGCTGTTTGACATATGTCCATTGTACAAACTGTCTGTTTTGACTGGTAGTGTGTGAATAAAGCTCAATGTAGTGGAAGGAGGCCATGTGCTACAGACAGACTGGCAGGCGTTAGCAAAGTTGTCAACACCTTTTTTTCCCCCCTTCCTTTTCTCCTTGGCTTTTAAAAAAAATGTTCTTCAATTTCACTTTGTCTAGTCTCTGCTTTCATGTCTCTCTGTTTTGCTGTAATTCAAACACATCTTTGTATCTAATTCTAACCCAGATGTTTGCTTTGCTCTGATGAAAGGAATTCTATTTTACACAAGATACTGTCGTGCCGCTGTGTTGTAGTGCAGATGCATCGGTCTGCACTGACGTTACTTGTTTGTGGGATTCAATTTATGAGCAAACTACGACAAATGTGTTTTTGATCTGCAAAACTTCCATGTTTAAAACATTTGTTGAGGGTATAAGAGTGACAGCAGCTATCAGTGTTCTACTAAATTCAGTAACCTTATCTAATCAGTTGCATCTCCAAATGGGCTAAATGGCCTCACAATGCTTTTAACCCTCCGGAGTAAATGGACACACCAGTGCATCCAAATCACATCACCATGTCAAGATGACCAGCAGCAAGCCGCAGCCTCGCCAAGTCTCCGTTTCAACTTGTGTTGAATGAGCAGACTTCAAATGATGTACCAATTTTTAATCCTAACAGTGCAGTTCTGTGGATTTTCGATGTATATAAGTCCTACACCAAAAAAAATAAAATAAAAACTGAAGCCAACAAAATAACCATGCTGATGTTGTCTTTGTACTGGGCACATCTCACATAACACAGAAGCTTTTTAGATATTATATGATGTGAAATTGGCACTGTTAATATAAATTAAAAGATCAGAAATGTTGTGTTTAGTGTTATTTTTTAGATCGTCTTAATCGATATTTAGGATATTCATTTGTTCATTTGTCATTTGTAGTTTGATATTGCGAAGCGTCTTTTAAATTAACCCTCTGATGTCTGTTTTTTTCCCCACATAAAAAGTAAACTAATAATAGAATGACTGATCTTTGAATACACACATATTGTTAATTTCAAAAGTTTAACTCCTGAACAGAAATGTCCTTTTGCTTACAGACCTCTCTCTCTTCCCCCCTTACCCCCACTTTATTTTTTCCAGGCAAGGAAGAGTCAGTAGCCACCTTCAAGGGCAACGAGTTCTTCTGCTACGACCTGTCCATGACACCCATCCAGAGCAGCACCGACGAGATCACACTTTCCTTCCGAACACTGCAGCGCAACGGGCTCATGCTGCACACTGGCAAGTCGGCTGACTATGTGAATCTTTCCTTGAAGAGCGGCGCGGTTTGGCTAGTCATCAACCTGGGCTCGGGGGCCTTTGAGGCTCTGGTGGAGCCTGTCAACGGCAAGTTCAATGACAACGCCTGGCATGACGTGCGCGTCACCCGCAACCTGCGCCAGGTAAACACTGTCTGCATCATCCGGGGCCGCAGCAGTCAGGATTGTGCATCTGTTTGCCACACACGCTATCTTTGAATCATTGGTTTTTTTTCTCTCAGCATATGGAGAATACGTTGAGTCGTTGTCTCACGTTTCTCCTCTCTTGCTTATTTTCCTTCCTCTCTGTCATAACAGAAGTTTCTTTCTTGCAGGCTCAAGTTGAACAGGAGGACCTTGCATTTCTATTTTTTCAAAGATGAACCAGATGACCAATGATCCATCTCACCTTCATGCCCATGTCATGCAAAGGCAAAAGATATGAAAAACGTGAGACTGTAGATAACATTATAGTTAACATACATCATAATGAAATCAAAGAAATGTATCCAAAGATTTGTCCAGTGTTCTTATTAATGAACCAGGAGGAAAAGTGCTCTGCTTAGTATGTATGCACATAATTTACTCAGGTACACAAATGGAATGCACCATAATTTATCAAAGGTGACAATGCTCTTAAGACCTTTCTGAACAAATTACCTAACACATCTTTGCAAACCTTTAATGGTAGCTAATGGAAAACAAAAGAGCACAAGTTTTCAGTGTAATCTGTGTGACATATTGTGTGTCTGTGTATGCTAGCTTCTTCCATCCTCACAGAAAACACTAAGGACATGCATCTACAGTGAACTCTCTGAATACTGGATCCTCTGGATGCAGCAAGTCATCAATTGGCAGGTGCAGATACCGGCAGCAAGATACAATCAATTTCACTTACACCTGCCGTGCTTACTTCTTCACATTTTTGGGAGGAATTGTAATTGGAATAAATGGCTTGTCAGAACTAATAATGGGCATTGTAAGCAGTCTGGAATGCAAAAAAGCCTAGCCTGAATAAATTAACACAAAGCTGGTGCATCAGCTTCTTTATGTTTGTCTGCAGAAATATCTGTGAAAAGCATCCAGTAGTATCAAGCCCCCTGTACTTCCAGACAGTGGAGAACTTCTTGTTGTACAAAAAGCATGACAGCAAAGTGATTCTAAAATTATAGGGAATATTTTTTATGCTAACCACACTGCGATTTGTGTCTTATTGCAGTAATATTCTTAGACATTTCAGTGGGGTAAGTTAGTCCGACATTTGTAAAGCTGATCTTTTATTAGCATATACTGTACTTGCCTTAGGATAAAGGCAAAGGATCACATACTCAGAAACACACAGTCTCTATTTAGACACACCGGCTCAGAAACACACACATGCACGGACCTATGTGTGATCAGCAGAGCGAGACTAATGTAATGAGTTTGGGAAGCCAACACAAGTTTAAAAATTTACAGCAGAGCCAATCCAGCTACCGCCTACTGCACCATAATGATCATTAGGTAAATATGACATATGCCATGCACATACGCACGTGCTAAACTGACAGCATTATTGTCTGTCTGGAGGTTTGTATGCCTAGCTGATCAGAGGTTTACATCCACTCATTATGGGCGTGAATCTCATGATCATTTTTGGCTTTTAATGATTTCTTTGAGCTGGTCTTTTTCCCGTGTGGAATGCATGCATTTTTAATACTTATTTTCTAATTCACACAGGATCAAAAGTATACATACAGGCTCATGAGCACGATGAGTGTATGGTAACCTCTGATCACAACTGTATACAATGTCTACTCCTGTCCATCACACCCATCCAGAGCAGCACTGCAGCGCAACGGGCTCATGCTGCACACTGGGAAGTCTGCTAACTATGTCAATCTTTTCTTGATTGGAAAAAAACATTCAGTTTTAGTCAGCTAAGATACCCTCATAACATAAATTTTATATATCTGTGTCCTGATGAAGTGTCGATTACAATATTGCCTAAAACTAGTAAACATGTCTAGTGTACTAGATATTCTAGGAGAAAACTGTACATTGTTTTATTTCTATAACTTGGTGGAGAAATCATGACACATTTTCAGATTGTTTTAAAATATTTAATACTGAATATTAACAGTTGTTTTTTTCTGTTATGTCAAGTTCTACACATAGGAAAGCCATATATATATTTAAAAAAAATCTTTAATGTATAAAAACTAACCACCCACATCATGTTGTCGAGGCAGTCTCTATTGACTGACAGTCCAGACTGAATCCCCAGTGGATCTTTTTAATTGACTTAACCGGCACTCTTAATGTGGAAGAGCTCTACATTTACACTGGACAATTCCCATGAAGAGACACTTGAACAGAGATATCAGTGACACTGACCACCTCTGACCCAGCAGATCAATGACTGCGGGCATGTTTTCGTGTAGAATACGGTGGCGTGTGGCATCAGATGTTCTTACAGTCCTATTCAGTACATTAAATTATTAAATTCAGTCAGAAATGACCAGAACTTTGACTATAGTCTATCAAAAGTTAAAGTTGAAAGCACTCTTCTCAAAGCATTTTTGGAACAGGGCCATGGGTCTTCTTTATTGTAGTTTTGATGCCCCAAATGTTTTCAATTGGTAGAAGGTCCTGAAGGCAGGCCAGTTCAGCACTGTACTACAGTGAAGCCATGCTGTTGTAATAGATGCAGTATCCTGAAATACACAAGGCCTTCCCTGAAAAAGACATCATCTGGATGGGAGCTTATGTTGGTCTAAAACCTGTATATACGTTTACGCAATGATTGTGCCTTACCAGCAAGCTTCCAGTTCCATGGCACTGATTGATCCCTAAAAGGAGCGTGGATAATACATTGGATGGTCCTTCTCCTCTTTATACCAGAGGATGTAGCATCCTTTTGTTTAGCAAAGAGAATCTTAAATTTTCAACTCATCTGACCACAGAACTGTTTTCCACTTTACCTCAGTGCATTATAACTGAGCTTTGGTGAGAGAATAAGGCAGTGTTTCTGGATCAAGTTCGCATATGGCATCTTCTTTGATAGAGCTTTAACCTACATTGTGGATGGCACAGTGAACTGAGGGTTTGAAGATTACTGTCTTCCAATACGGATCTTCAGCCGTGTCCCTTGCACACAGAGATTTCTCCAGATTCTTTGAGTCTTTAATGACATCATATACTGTACAGAATGAGATATTCAAAGTGACTGGTAGACTGGTGAACCTCTGCCCTCTTTACTACTACTCTGTCTTTCTAAGATGCTCCTTTTACACCAGTCACATTTCTGACCTGTTGTTTACAGGATTAACCTGATTAGGTGCAATTAGCTTCCTCCAGCTGTTTCTTATTAGTACCACTTACTTTTCCAGCCCTTGTTGTCTCTGTCCCAACTTTTTGGAGACGTTTTTCTGCCGTCAGATTCAAAGTAACCTAATATTTGTCATAAAATATTTTATTAATATTTAGTCGGTTTAAAGTCAGTTTAATATTTTTGATATGTTTTCTATGTGAATAAAATATCAGTTTATTAAATTTGCAAAACAATGCATTCTGGTTTTACATTTTTACACAGTATCATAACTTTTTTTAAAAAGCTGCAGTTGTACAATCAATATATTTTAATTTTGCAGGTTTTCTTAATAGAGTAGGAAAAAAGAAATGGATGTAAATATTTTATACAACATGTTTTCAACAAGCTGTTAATTTAAATCTACATAGCAAAATAACTTTTAATAATTATGCATATATATATATATATGTAGAGTTGTCTGAGTAAATATTTCTGTATACCACACAATTACCACACAATTTATATGAGGACTAGGGTGAAGGTTACACTTATTTGATCCTATTCACCTTAATGCTATTTAACATTTCCGGTATATAACACCATGTGCGTGACCACTGATAAAAAAAGAATTGTAGGGACTGGTTCATCAGCGTGTGCACATTTGGTGACCTTTACATAAATTAAGTACTTTAAATTATATTATCTGTTCCTTAAATGCAGCTGAAAATGTGAACAGCCACTTACACAATTGAAGCCATTGTCTTCTGCTGCCCATTGAAGCTAACATGATATATTTAAATATAGCCACCACGGTATCAAATACTAGCTAAGGTCATCGAACTGAACCAGTGGTGTTCAAAGTCTCATCCATTATGCGTCTACTGTTCTAACGTCTCTTGCAACATCATGCATATCTACTTCTGCATCAATAAGCTCCAAAATAAGTAAAGCCTGTGAGCTCTTACAAGCCCGGCCGTCTCTCTGACTCTCCCTCTCCCTCTGCATGTGTATATTTGCTGTCTTTCTCCACAAAACCTATGAATTTGTCAGCTTTGTGCGGGATAAAATGAAGCAGACAGAATTAGGTGAGGTGATAGGGACTTGCCGCCAAGAGAGAGGAGAGAAAGGGGAGGGGTGGGGAGAAATGGGTATACTACATGCCTAACAAGCGATCACAGCTTCAGAGCTCCCCTTGGTGGTAACCGACAGTACTGCAAGCATCCGTGAAGAAAGCAGTGTGTGTTTGCACGGTAGTCTAATCCTAGTGGTGTATATTTGACAGACAGGTGATTGCACTCATCTTGACCTTTCATCAGTGCAAATCTCTAAACTCAATACACAAACATGCTCACTCATACATACACTATTCACTTGCACTTTGGTTTAAATAACTAGCAAGGCATCCCTCCCCCTCCCTCTGCTCTCCTGACATGGTTGCTTACCATCATGGATTTCTGGTGACAGTTCTCTCCTGTGGGATTCCAAACACACTCCAGAAAAAAAAAAAGGCAAAGACAAAGATGGAAACACTCATGTCAAGGTGTCCTAGAAAATTATAAATATATCACACAGCACCAAAAAAGAACTGAGAACTGAAAAAATGGGTCAAATATTAAGTTTGCAATGCCACACTAGTCAGCAGTTTAGGCCTCTCTCTCTTAATGCATCCAATTTAAATAAAACTGCTCATTTATACTGTACCATATGGTCAGTGAGCATTGGTTTTCAGATCTTTTCAATTCCTTGTATGAGTTTCCCAGAAGCCCTGCAGACATAATAGGTGCTTGACATTTACCCTTAAATGATTGTTTCTTTCTCCTCGCTCCTTGTATTACCCAGAAAGTGGTGCAAACTGCCGTCATGAAAGCTGCTCCAGTGTGCCCATTTCTGCTCAGAGGAGTCTGGAGGGATCCCTGAGGAAGCTTGAGTGACAGTACATATGATTCTCTGTCTTTTACTGGACACGTACACCCCTGTAGTGGGAATCTGTCTGTGATTGGTCACGTCAGGAGAATGTAGTTCAGATTTAAAGCCTAAGAAAAAGTATGGAAATTAGAGTTACAATTGGCAAAAGACCCATTAACCACTTTCTTCATCTTTAAAACTGATATTCTCTTCATGATTAATATGTTCCCCTTATGTGTCATGCATAATATTATAGTCAGGGAGAGAAGGGTAGTCTAGCTGTTTTACAGAGATAAATACATTTTTTTAATTTTGCAAGCGAGAGGCTGGAAATCTAGTTGGATAGAAAGATACTTGAGATTCAACTCTGAGAGTAAAACAGAAAAATGATTTCCTTTTCCTCCTCTTATATCCTCAGAGGACTAAGATTCCCACATATGCACATGATTAAAAGATGGACGACATTAAGGCCACCTGTATATATTTGTGGACTAATGAAACCGTACTGTATTCCTGGAAAACTCATGCACAAGCAATACTGGAGCCAATGTGTTGTTTATATCCATCACAGTTGCTACATGAAAGTCATTTTATGAGTCGGTGTGTTTTACAGAGCAACAGTAGCAAATGCAGGGCTTCTGATTGGCAGTGTCTTTATTTCATTGCTTCTTTTATAGCACTGAAACAGGACAGGTTAAGGCTGAATAGCTGTTTACTTGCATCAGCTTTATCCCCACAGATTTAAAAGTTGAACAAAAAGAGCAGTGTCAAGCATCAGCTGTAAGTATGTATACATGTATGCATGTAAGCATTTTTCCATAACAGGCCCCTGGCACTTGGTGGCAAGTGCATTTTTCCATCATTTACCACACATACGCACCCATTCCGTGATTTCTTAAGAAAATTATGACGCAGTTCCAGGGAATATGCTGGATGGGCATCGCTTAGTATACTTATTTTTATTGTTGGAGGGCAAACTTTCTGTGTTGACGATTACTTGAATGATCATAATGGCCCACATACTGTAATGCTTAACAGGCATTTGGGTCCCACAGGCCATCAGAGGAAATATGAGACACACGCTGACAGAAGGAAGGAAATAAACACTTGTATTTCTGTATTTTTTGCTTGTGGGAGAGTGAAAGAGCAGAGAGTGGGGAATGAAGTGCAGTGATGGGGGGTGGGGGGCATAGTGGGGGAGACAATGGTTTGTTCTGTAGTACAAACACAAGAACAGAAGCAAGCGTTCTTTTAATTCCCCAATGTGACTTTACAATCAAAAGATTCAACATCCATTGAGTCCCAGAACTGGGTCTGTATCTTATCCAGCGTCTAGAGAGAGACCTTTGAACTCAATATCTCGCTTTTTTGCTATCCCATTTTCCTTCTTGTGTCACTGTCACCCTTTCCTCCCTTTTCCTCTCTCACCTACAACATCATCTGTCCTATTCTCTTTAGCTAGGACAGAATAGGACTCTCCCTTTCCGTCAGCCTTGATGTTCAAGTTTCCCACCCGTGCGCCTCTTGTCTCCATATAACTGCACCAAAGCAGCTATAGAATTAATGAAAGGATCAAACCATTTTTTTTATGTTCTTTTAGTGCTAAGTGTATAGGCCTGATGTTCAACCGCTGACCCAGAGTTCATCTTGAGCCGAAGGGCTTTGATCTGTACCAGGGTCGAGTTAAGCAAAGGTCATGATGAATTCTAACCTTTTACACATACAGTAAAGCAGGCTTTCTGTACTGCTTCACATCCTTCAGAATGCAATGAAACGACTGGGCAGATTTCTTTCCTTCTTTAAAAAAAAAGTGCTATACGAAGTGCTATCTTTGAATTAAAAAAAAAAAGTTAGCTTAGAAACAATGGAATCAAAGCTATTATCAAAAGAGAGAAAATGCAATTATTTTTCAAGGGGATTTAGTTACAAAATGTAGCCCCAGAGCCACTATGCTAGTGCGCAGCACGAACCTCTGGGTTCTTACCAGAAACAAAGAAACAATTAAGTAACCTCAAATAAGGCAAAAATCAAAGAAAACTCAGCATTGTCTTTCCAGCAGAAAGGGAGAGTACACTGCCATAGTATGGAAGGTACAAACAGGCCCGCTGCTAAATGCAGCCTCTCCGAGCCTTTTTACCGCAATCCTGATAATAGACTGGAGATAGCCACGCTCCACAGGGGGAAGGAGCGTGCCTAGATGCGGGAGGATCAAAACACAGCACTCGCTAGTGCCACAAACACGCACGTGCACAGACAAACCCTGTAAAACCCTGAACTTCTGCAATTTTGCATGCATGTCCTCCGTAACGGATAGACAGCGCTGCTAGCTGTATGCGTTCACATTCAGCGCACAGCTCACATTATGGTTACATACATCCTTTCACTCCACCTAAAAAAAAGGTTTTAATTTCCAAAAGAAACAGTCACAGTTGAATTGCTCAAAATGACTGAAAATCTCAAAGCTTCTTTGTCATTGTTTTTTGTGTTGAAAGCATTACTTCTTCTGAAAATGTGGTATTGCTAAATGTACTGTAGCATACCAAAGCCATGCACTTACCATTTGCTCATTTAAATGTAATCCCTGTTACTATGACATTACCATATTTAAGACCGACATGGGTGGTGTGTAAGACCGTTTTCCCATTCTTATAATAAAATATATATATGTACTCTAGAAAGAGAGGTCAACAAAATAAAAATGCTGTCCCTCCCCCATTAATCAAATCTAGATGCTAGTACACTCCCCCCCCCCCCCCCCCCCCCCTCCCTCTTCTCCCT
>VUQG01021276.1:0-42877 GCA_015106755.1 Etia nguti | reverse complement strand
GATGGCAGCTCCCCCCCCCCCCCCCATTACCTGCTCTTTGTATATCTGTCTCAGGCTTGTTAAGAGTGTTTTTTAGCCTTTTCTGTGAGGCATGATCAGCTGCAATAACCCTCCCTCTCCTTCATCCTCCATCCGTCCGGCCCTCATCCACCCTCCCCTCTCATCCAACCTCCCTCCAAGAGGCAGCCAGAATTCCTAAGAGAGGGCCAATCAATTTCTCTCCTGCTCATCTTCCCCACCCTCTCTCTCTCATTTTCACTCTCTCTCTCGGTTCCATTCTTTCCAGCAATTTGTCACTTAGCAACGGTGTCTGCCATGCTGTTGGATAGTGAATCATCCCTGGCTGCAGTCCTGCATTAACCCCTTTCCTTCAGCTTAGTCCTGCTATTAAATGCTGTAATATTATTGATAAACGGTTGGTTGAAAGGTTTTGGAAACACAATGCCTTCGTCCCGTGTTTGTAAGTGCAATAAGAAAACAGAAAATGTTGCATGACAGTAGCAAATTAACCTAATGATTGACAGGGTCCTGATTGGTTCCTGATGCAACTGGAACCCTGGGCTTCCATGCTATCGCCAGCTATCTCAATAATGTCAACATATTTTAGCAAAATGAATCATTGAAGCTCTTCTAGCTAAATCAAAAATGCTATTTAGAGTGCTCGTCTATGCCGACACACACAGCACGCACTTTTATGGTGATGATAGAAATTGCTTTTCAAGACAAGCATGGATAGTGGATTTGTTTGATGTACAAAATGGCACACTAACACCCCTGTAATCCGCTCTCCATTTTCTGCCAATGACATTTTAAGTATTCCTAATGTGTTCCAGCCATGCTGAGAAGATATGGGGGTGCCGTCATCATGTGCATGTAGGAGGATGTGCATTTAGGATTTTATTTTATTTTTTTTTTTTAATATCGTTGTTACTTCTTTTTTCCCCTACTGTGTCGCTTTCCCTATGCTGGTTGACCCCTCAAGCGCAGGTCCTATCTATGCATTTCCTAAATTACAAACACTTCATGTTAAAACATCAGCTCAGCTGTTTGATACCAATACGGAGGGGTTTCAGTGCATTTCAGAGGGAAAAAAACTCATTTGCATCACATCTCCAATGCATTAGCATATGAGCCTGCATTTCCACACACTCTCAGTCATCAGCCTCATTTGTCAATACCTGCTCCAGCACTTTAATGTTTATTCATCCCTCTGCCTCAGAGACCTATAATCAGAAAACAGATCTATGCACCATTAGCACATTCAAACAGGTGGAAACAGGTAATAAAACGCTGGTGAGACAGAAACAGGTAAGAGACTGAAACGGAGATTATGGTGGAACACAGGATAAGTCATGAACAAAGGAAGTGAATTAGGAGAGAAGGGCTTGTAAGAAACAATAAAAGATTGGTAGTGAACATATTTGAATGACACAAAATGGATCTGCATGGAAAACTGAGATACCAGCTGTGAGCATCCAAATGCATCCATGTCAGGAAAATCCATTGTTTCAATGCATTTAAACTTTCCATTAATGGAAGTTTTTCCTTCCCACTGTCACAGAATTCTTGCTCACAGAGGGTCGTTGATTGTTGGGGTTTCCTCTGTAGTCTTTAGCTTACATTATAAAATGTGTTGTTGTGGTTTGGCACTACATAAATAAAATATAATTGAACTGAATTTTAATTAGATTTTATCTGCTCTGGGTTTAGCCGTCAGCTTTTAATAATATACAGTCTAATCCTGTCACAGTCTGTCGTACAGTTATTGGTGAAGAAACTGGTGTCTTTATTACAGCTCATGTCCAGGTTGTCAACACCATGCTACTTTTTATAATTCTGTATTTGTGCAGAATCCTCAGTCTGAAATGACACCCTTTATATTAATCCTCAGGGACAAACAGCAGAGCTTCACACCTTTACAGTTGATGTCCTTTGTTGCAATTTGTTTTTCCCCGTTTAGTTTCATTCTAGAAAGTCCCTTTTCTCATTTCATTATGCGCTCGGTTCTCTCCAGCCTAGCTGCAACATTTTATTCTTATGAAGGGTGCTCAGAAGTGCATACAAAATATAAACAATTATGAACAGCTTGAGCTACTCTCTCGAAAACATGCATATTCATGTTCAGCTGCTATAGTTGCGCGCTCACAAACTGGATCAAAACGCATTTTAAGAGTTAGAGGGGGAAATAAATGTAAACTATTCATTTCATCTTTTATTATAAATTCTTAAATTGCAATGCTTTGTTTAGTTAGTTGAGCCATCTGTCTATAGAGAAGAATGTGAGCATTTTCTTAGACTGAGTGGCATTTCGAGAACTGTACAAAGCCTGGCAACGACTGTGGCACAAACTTGGAGACGAAAAGCATCCTCAAAATAGTCCAGTGAAACTTCAATTAGTGTTTTTGTTTTATGGGACGGGTGTTCAAAGAAACATTGTAAAGTACATCTTTAAAAAATAAGTGATTTTGAAACTGAAAGATTTTAAATTCTCAGTCATCGCAGTTGTGGCTTGACCTTGAACTTTGCCTCTTTATATGAGAAGGTGATCTGAAAAGAAAGAAGAAAGACAGAGATGGGAAAAGAGAGAATTATGACCGTTTACACCATATCTGTGTTGCTCTGCTGCAATTTTCACGCACTTATACTTTCCTACACCCACATAGCTATGCAGAAGCACACACCCTCCTGCTGTTTGTTTGCAGACTTCTCTCTGCTGTAATTGGAGTGACATTTATATTTGCACCTGAAGCCTGTCTGCCAGTTTCCATTACTTGGAGCCAGACTTGGAGAGATGGAGACTTGACTGAATGCCACATGATTGGAATGAATGCAGAACCAAATGTACCTGAAAGAGCTATTTTGTATCGAAGCCCAGCTGCACGCCGTCTGACAGGGTCACCTGCAGTGTCTGCGTTAGTGACGACAGCCCGATACACCACACGCACACAAACACCCAGCCGGGCACAAAGGTGTATATAATATGCATGCTCACAGTCATGGCCGCCCCCCCAAAAAATCCATGTGTCACTAGCCAGTAATTCCGGCTTCAAATTTTCACCTTAAGACAAACAACCCCTATTCTGACCATTGCAATATTATTGTTATTCGGTATTTTGAAAGGCTTGAATTGGAAAATTTGTGCAAGAATGGTCATCAGTCTTAGAACTTTCTCAGTTACAGTGATAAATCTATCTGGCCTGGGAATCTTGGCTCCACTGCGCTATCCATTGATCATTTGCAGAGCTTTGTCATTAAATATTTATTCAGCTTATTCGCTGGTGGCCACAGTTCAGTAATGGCCAGCATGATGAGTGTGTAAAAGATCAGCAACTCAACAAAGCATCCTTTTACATCTCGGCTAACTCTGGCTGTTGGTTTTCTCCACACAGTGACAGAGACGCGTCAACTGTTTCACCTGTTAAGTGCACCGCTACAAAGCACAGACAGTAGTTACCATGTTTATATTAACACAAGCTCATTTCCATACCTTTCCTACTTCGGTATCAGATTTAGTACATGATTCGTCAATTCGGGGGGCCCTTTGAGACAGATGCAACACAAAGTTGTTTGTCTGGGCCTGTGGTTGTTTACATGAGCGGGAGATTTATGCTCCATCAGCACATATCAGCATTCACAGTCTTTGTTTTCCCAGATGGGTCAATTACAGAGAGGGCAATGGACTGTCACAGCAGGAGCTCCAGGCATGCTGGGTTTGAGAGTTTAATAGGATGGGTAGATGAGGAAATACACTGTAAGAGAGTCAAATTTGCATTATATACTCTTGCATTATAGTTTTCCAAAATCCCTTGCCGACTTTAATATTTGGCAATCCCAATTGCTCAGGTATTTCTGTAACATTATCATCACCACTGCCACTAGCGCTCACAGGCTTCTCCTATAGCAGTGCTGAAAACATTTCGAAAATGTCTCAACAGGCAACAAAGTGGGAAAATCAAGACAGAGATCCCTAAAAACCAACTGGTTGCCATGCCATTCTGTCTGCCACATGAGAGCAAAAGTAGAACAAAAGTTTAATTTCCTGCACGATTGATCTTGACAGTGGAACGCAAGTTTAGCAGTACGAAAGATTCTCAAGCCTGCTGTAAAAAGTCTTTACAATGGTTTTGCCTCTACACATCGACTTTCACGCTTGACTTCTAGTCTGGTAGTGTATTCATTTTGTGCTTTCCATTTATCTTTTTTTTTTAATCATATCACCACTCTAACTCCCGACTTTCTTTTGCTCAATGGTTGAGTAAACCAAAACAAAAAAACCCCCCAAAAGTTGTAGCAGCATGTTAAGCTTTATCAGAACATCTCAGTCATAATCTATAATCCATGACTGAGCATGTGTTGACCCTTGTTGGCCTAAAGTGGGCATATTATAATCCATTTTTGTAAGTTCATGAAATTTTTAAAAGATCACAATGTATGTTTTAAATTTTAGCCCAGAATACCACACATAAACTCCATGTACAATTCATTTACACCCATTGTGTTAGTTCTGTTCCTAACTGTGACTTTTTATGGCATGGAGTATTAAGTCTGTGAACTGCTGCTGTGAGTAACAGGGGGGAGCAAGGAATGGGACCACATGCAGATGACTGCAAGGAAATAAGTTGATGTGAATAAAACTTTTACTTCTACATTTTTAAAAATAGTTTACATGTCATTTTCCTTGTTCTTAATTTATATGTATATGGAAAGTCTCTAACAGAACATTGCAGTTCTAAAATATAGATTTTCCTTTCCATTAGTTTCCACAGTTTCCGATTGTCCCAGCATTAAAGTTTTCATATAGCTGCTGGGATTTGATCAGACCTAACCCATTTTCCTCATACTGCATACTATTAACAAAGATTTTGTTTGTTTTGCTGACATCAAAAATTAAAAATCTACTGGCTTTCATTCACACAGATGCTGTGAGTGCATGATGTTCTTATACTTGCTTTAGTAGACAGCAGCAGCTAAGATGTATACACTGACGTAATGCGTACTTAATTAGCAGAAGCTGGTGAGGAAATTACAATAGTAGGCCATCTACTACCTTTTTAAAATTCAAGAGGAAAAACCTGTGCATGCAGATCTGTTCACCAGACTGGGCTGTGCATACTGGTTTTGACTTCACCACCACCTTCAAACCTCAACGCAGTTGATGATCTACAGGGAAAAGAACAGAAAGGCGGAGAGCCTGTCTTGCACTGGCAGTGACCTATGCATCGTACAGCTGTGGTTTGCAGCATAGTGCGTAGCGGTGGGGTAGAAAATTAGCATCTTTCAGTCTAGAGCCATTGTTGTCATGGTTTAGTTTATGGCAATGGAAGACTGGAGTGTGAGATTGACAGATGGTGTTGCAGCACCTCCAGTCATGTGGATGTTGTAAGGGTCTGTTGTGGTGAAGAGAGAGCTGAGTGAAGATAAAGTTGTCAGTTTACTGGTACAGTAACACAAAGATGTGGTGGTGATAGTGTGATGGTGGGGGGCTGCTTTGCTGCTTCAGAACCTGGGCAACTTGCTTTAATTGATGGAAACATGAATTATGCTAGCTACCAGAAAACTGGTGACCAAGTCTTGAAGAAGGCTAGTTAAAGTCTGATTAAATCTGGATTAAAAGCCCTCCAATGCTGCTGATTTAAAACAATTCTGCAAAGAAGGGTGAGCAAAATTTACTCCAGTTCTTGTTGGCACAACCAGATATTCAGTTTAGAGGGCAATTACTTTACTTTTTCACATATGGCAGGTAGGTTTTTTCTTTTCCCCCTTAATAAATTAAATCATCATTTATCACTGTTATCTTTGTCTAATATTAACATTTGTTTGATGAAATGAAATATGTAAGTGTGACAAATATGCAAGAAAATAAGAAATAAGGGAAGTGGGCAAATAATTTTTCATAATATGGTAGATTTACATTCCTGCCCTCACCTACAGTGGGCAAAAGAGGGGAAATGAAATACTGCCAAACAGTGTGTTGACTTAAGTAGGAAACTTTTACTGTTACTCCCTGCATTCTGCACAAATATCTGTATTCTTGTTACTCCTTACAATTTCAAAACAGGGTCTTTACTTTAGGGTTTGTGCATTTGAGAGAAGTTTTTATTTTACATCATTGCAGGTCTTTAAACTAATTTAGGCTTAAATGATGTAACAGTAATACAGAAAAGAAAAACATTTTCGTATACAAAGAAAAAAAGAGAGGCAAAAAATATGTAATTTAGTGTACGCATCATTTACAGCACTATACTCAGCTGTTAAAATTGCATTTTGTTTACAAGTTGGGGTCCTTGTATTTCAGCATCTAGCTAGCACTACAGAAAAGGAGTGAGCATAAAGGGAGGAACATATTTTTATCAGGTTATTTCAATTGCAACGTCTCTGTCAGCTGAACAAGTATTACCAAAAACAGAAACATTGTGTGCAGTTTGTTACTGCTAGCTTGTGTCTGCTAGCTAAAGATGCTGTATTTCCCAGGGAGAGAAAACAGTGCCAGATAACTCCACTCAGAGATTTAAAAAAAATAATAAAAGATGTTAGAAAAAAAGGGGCAGAAGAGGAAGAAGATAGATTATTTTAACAGCTAAGGGCTGCTCAGTGACATATGCTAAACTGGAAATGTAAAGCTAACATGTGCTATTCAAAGGTTGCATGAAAATACTGGGCAGGTTAGCTTGCAGAGTATGTTTTTTTGTTTAGCTAGTAAAGCTCAGAGCAGCACAGGCACACAAAGAAACTCTACTGGAGCTCTGAAGAAAAAAATGATCGTGAGTAGTGATTCTCCATGTGGTGACAAAGTTCAAAAATAAAAGAAAACGAAACAACAACAACAAAACAGTTTTACTCCCATGTACTAATATTACTTTATTATTATGTCATTAGCACAATCTAAGCTTTGGACAAAAATAGCTGATAAGCTGGAAGAGCTTCTTTTTCCTTTTCTTACTTTGAATACATTTCAGACTGTTATTTTTCACTTTTAACTGATTAAAGTTTAAACGTTAATGAAACTTATAACAGATTTTTTTTTGTAAACAAATGCTTTCATATCAGAAGGATCCAGTTAAGATGGGCTAAATTTCTACCTAGAATGCTTCCTAGAAGCCTCCTGGGTTAGCAGGAGAAAACCTCAGGGTAAGCCCAGGACATGCTAGAGAGATTATGTATCTCAGATGGCAGTATGCTAGAGGTATCCTAGAAGAGCCAGATGTGATTGCTGGAGAGAGGGAGGTCTGGGCATCTCCCTTTAAGCTGCTGCCCTGCTGATGTCCGCGCTGACAAGGGGTAAAAACATATGTGGATAGTGTTTTAGTTATGTTTAAAAAAGCAAACAAAATAATAAAGTGAATTTTATTATATATGTCCCTTTAAAACCTTTACTTAGACCTGCTCAGGAAAACTACTCCTCATAAAGCATTCCACCGCCTATATTTCCACCATTTTCTATTATTTAAATGATCATCAGCTTTTTGTGAAGGACAGACCTTTCACAACCATTCCAGGGCTGTCAAAGAACTGATAGTTCCAAAAGATAAGTTAAGCATTCAAACATCAAGTACCTGTGAGGGATTTAAAGCTGACAAATTCAATATGTTGCATTTAATAATTTCTAATTCCTTTTCTCTTGCTGCATCACAGGTCGTCTGTGTTGAAAGCTTAAGTCGTTGCCACCAAGTAAATAAACCTCTGTCAGGTTCCCCATTTTTTAAAGCCTCCTATCATATCTGTAATGTTTTTGTAAGTTCAGAGAGTTCATTGTGGTGCTTATATGCAAATTTACACCCACCACTGAATATTCCTTTGCCTAATTAATGGATTAAGAGAAGTCATTAGACACAGCGGGTGACTGGTGACAGCACTTTATTGTGACCCCAGATCAAAGAGTGGGTGTGCTTGAAGCTTCAATTTGGCCAGTTAGCCTCATGGGAAAGACCTTCGTCATGGTCACCACTTACATTCAGCTCCCACACAGATAGCATGAATACACAGTAATCTATCCCACACACAGACACACTTGTATCATGCACAGTACTGCTGTAGATAATACAAGGCTCCTAAACATAGACAATGATAAAGCTCATACAAATAATGGTTGAAATTTCCATAATTTTTAACATCTCATCAGCATTACTTGGAGCTTTTTTTTATATATATAGTTCTTTTAATTTGACATTGCGCTTCTGGCAAGATAATTACTCTGTGTAAAATCTGATGACCTAACGTACAACTGGGATTTGAGGAGAGAAACTCCTTACCAGTGTGTGTCAGCTGTGATCCTTCACAACAGTTAAAATGTTAAAATCAATATGCAATATGTCCAACCGTAGCTCAGGGATAGAACACCATTTACCTTTTTGAAGCGTTAGTGCTCCTCCGCTTGCACGGTTGAGTCTTAATGCCTTACGCACAGTGTGAGAAATTGAACTTTCTGTTAATGTACAACATGAAACTAAAGGCCCAAATAAAGCAAAGTTTTCATAAGATCAGTCACATGACATTTAAAGACAGAAGGACATTGAATGTACAGAAAGGACTAACACATCATGCCATGCTCACTATTTCATTTTTTTAGGGACTGCGAGCCTTTCCTCTTTACAGTGGAAATGATTCAAATGACTAAACGAACATCTATCTTTTTCAGGTTGTAGCAGACACGAGAACCACCAGGGAACCTTTCAGTCTTTCTTTCTCTTCCTCTCTACCCTTCAGCCCTTCTCACTCTTTTAAGTATATGCTGAATTAATTCCATTTTCCTAAATGCTTATACTGTATTTTTCCCATAATTGAAGTCTTTTTTTCTTTTTTACAATGGAGTAATTTCCTTTTTGTCTTCCCTTGCATACATCACAGTAGCCCTAAATGACTACTTGTGGAAATTTTGCTTATAATAGATAATTGCACCTTTTCAAGTCATCAAAAACGACACCCTACCGACAGCAAGCCCACTGAACAGATTAGTCTGCCAGAGTGAATACTAATACTGATGTACTTTTCCCTCATTCCCTCCCGCTTTCAAAATAAACCTCCCCATCAAAACTGCCCAAATCCCCTCTGTGGAAGTTGATTTGCTAACTCTTGTCTCTCTTACTAACATGGTTCAGAATTCTTCCAATTTGATTACTTTCATGGGTGAATTTTCTTTTCCCTTACCTTTTATGATTTCAACAACTAACACTGTGTCATTCACGGAATGTAAACCATCTGTTGTTTTCTCTAATTAACTTGCGACTTACATACTAACAAATGTACTGTTATCCTTTTATACCTTTTATTTTTTAATGAATTTTATTTTGAAAATGACCCTTAAAAACGAAATAGTTGCTTACAATTGCTTTCTTTATTTCTTTATTTGGATGTTCTACTACAGCTATATAAAAAATAATATTTTCTATTTCACTATTCTTTTTACAATCAAATCGCCTGTTAAAAGGAGACGCTGATTTTACCAGAGGCGATTCGTTTTTTTTTTCTTTCCCACTTTTTTCGGGGTTTAGGTATGTTTTGAGTTTTTTTAAGGTTTGTCATTTTTTTTTCTTTCTCCTCCCCCTGTTTTCTCCTGAAGCACGCAGGCATTGGACACGCTATGGTAAACAAACTGCATTATATGGTAGATATCATTCTAATTGTCTTACACTTTGGTTTGCCCTGGGTTTTCCGTTACCTCTTTCTATTCTGTTTGCTTTACTGAAAGTACAATCCTCCATCAATTCCAAGGTAGCTGGAAAAACTCCACCTTTCTGTTTTTATTTTAGCCCTCTCTCTGTATTTATATATGTTAACCGCTTTTTATTGCCATCCAGTTTCCCTCTCCTGTTAAGACTTAATGTTTTCATCCAATGAGGTCTGCTCAAAAGAAAAGATATAGGAATTATATCAGTTTTTATTTTTATTTTTTTTGGTTGTTGTTTATTTTCTTTGTCTTTTCATTTTTTTCCTTATATTTCAAACACTATCCGTATGAAGAAATAAAGAATTATTTCGCAAGGTATTTTCTCAATTTAGCATTCTAAATTTTTGACGAGAAACTTTTATATTTTGTTACTCCCTGTTCCCTTTTTACATTTTTTTTTTAAATTTTTTAAGAACCCTTGAAGAGAACGTACACAGCAGACTTTTCAAGCAGCCTACTATGGCCATTCCAGTGAAAGGAAGTAAAAATACATTTTTCGCGTTCTGTTTTTATATAATTTTTCTCCCAATATTTAAAAAAGTGTGAGCGGCATTCCACTAAAGACACTGTTTTGCTATGCTATTTCAGTTAGACTCGTTTGGCGTGTTATTGAGTGCCCTGTAATCTAGGTTTGCCGTCTTATGGTTTGTAGAGTCATGAAGATTATTTACAGCTTTTGATTTATCGGTCAAACCCCTCACTGTAAAGAAGGCTTCAAATGAGGGCTTGATCCCATTAGTGGCCTTAGGCTGATTTATGATCAACCTGGGGCTGTTCTCAGTCTTGTACCTGAACAGACTTCCTCTCTTACACAATGATATGCGCATGTAATAAAATGTTTTCATGAACAATTAGTTCCCTGAACACAGGTGCAGGGATGATCAGTTTTAAATTGAATAACCAGCAAAGTGGGGAAAGTTTGGCAAAATAACTCTTAGACACTTACATTTAAAAATAGGTTAAAAAAAAGAGGGCCTGACAAAAACCTTACTGGGATCTTATTTTACAAACTCTTATTAGGCTTAGTACATAACAGTAATGCTCCCATCAGTGTGTAGCTGCAGTCAGCCTTACTTGCTTTCACTGGACTTGCCTAATCAATGAAGGAAACTGTCTGCCCATCGATGCAGACATAAAGGGAAGTGACTGGGAAAATCTGTGTACGATCGACCCCTCATTAACACTAACACTAACTTATATTTCTTATACTTTATTGCCCTCACCCCTTGCATGAAAAGACTCCTATCCCCTCCGATCTTCTTTTTGTTGTTGTTGTTTTTTGATACAAAGATTGCATTGAGTATATATGTATATGTATATATCATGGCTAACGTATATACATACATATATCAGTTGTCCTACTAAAATCAATATGGCCATAAGACATGTTAGCCACGTTCTCCTTATTGTTTTTATTTATTTTATTTTATTTTATTATACTTTTTTTATTTCTTATATAATTTTAACTTCAAAATTAACTTACTAAAATGAATAATGACCTCACACGTTATCTTGCTGAAACAAAAAAAACGGGGAAAAAGTAACGAGGGGAGACAGATTTTCATTTTCTGGTGAATAAAGAATTGATGCCCCAAGGAATAAATCTGGCCAATCCATCATATCCCATGAGTTGGAAAAGAAAAGTGTTATGTGCAGAAAGCCACTGTATCTGGTAGTGACTCACTGAGTCTTGGCTCAAATTTGACAAAAGGATAAAGCAATTTTCAACTCGCATCAGAAATGCTGTAGTGAAATTGTAGCAGGGGCATAATGAGAACTGCAATCACGAGTATGGATGTTTTTTTTCTCTCTCCAATATCATGAAGGACATGGACAGTGGTGAAAAGCTATTTCCTGCTACTGGAACACTTTCTTTACTATACTTTGACCAAAATTGGAACATCTTCTCTCCCCTCTCAGTTTTTCCTATTCTTTAAAAAACCCTCTCATGTATGTGGATTCCATCTGTGATTGTTTACACCGGTTCCCATTTTGTCCAACTTCCACCTCCAAACTGAGTATCCAGTGGCTGTATTCCTGCACCATGTCTGCATGATTCTATTGGCTAGAAGTGTTCACATCAGCATTCTTATGGGGTGTAAATGCTGCTGTATCCCAGCACGTGTCAGTTTGTTGTACACGTGTGTAGATGCATTTTTTTATGTTGCCTTCTTGTCTAAAACCCCGAACACTAAAAGCTCTGTTGCTTTTCCTTTTCCCATTTGTCTGGTGTTGTGATGCCCTGCGATTAAATTCACCCATTTTGCTGCATTTTGCCAGATGGTTTATGTTACACATTTCTTTTAATAGTTGACCTTTTTGTGTTGTGTCTAGAGGAATTCTTTCTCCAAGCCCATCCTTCCTGTCATCTTTTTTATTTAAGTGCATGGCTTGTGTGTCACCCTGTTAGCTTGTATGGATTCATTTTGTTTCTTCTTAACCAAACAAACCCTTGTCACTTGAAATAACACATTCAGTCCAAATCTGGATCTGGTTTGAGCAATCAAATTGCAGAGGACTTTTAAAGAATCCTCACATACTTTTTTCACTATGACTAAATTGTTACTAATCTACTGTTTGGATAAAACCTTTGTTGTAACTGTACTAACAACCATTTTTGTGTCTGACTTTCCCTTACTTACAAAAGTACTAACCGATTTTGTTCACCCTCCAACCCTTTTTACTCTTTTCGGCACATAGTTTAAAACCTTGCCCTTCTCTCTTGCGCAAATGGCACTCGCCCCAAGCTTCCCAACCCTCCACCCCATGTCTTTACTAACTTAGGAGTGTAGCTTAGTTCGTCACTTCAGGGTTTACATTTTAGAACTGCACATTGAAGTGTAAGCATTAATGCTCAATAGTAGGGCTCTCTCAATTTGCAACCAATTAGGACCTTTGACGAGCTGCCAGACACCTATGGAAACCCATCGCATGGGTGGGAATGTATTCTTTTCTGTGTAATGTGTTGTTTCAACTCCAAAAGATAACACACTGTTCCTTCTTTTAAAAGACCTGTGACAGTAATCAGATGTTGTTCCAACAAGGGTAAGTGATACATTTTTATGTAAACTTGTCCCCCTGCATGGATTAGTGTATAAAAAGAGTGATGGTACTGAAAGGAAAGAAATCTCTGACAAATGGGCATTATGAAGATTGGATGGTCAAAATATGGCTGTTGTTGAATTGTGGGTAGAATACGGTGAGTACTCCTGAAGAGAAGATGCATGAGGCAATCTTGGATGACTGATACAAAGTGAAAATTTCTTTTTCTTAGTTATGGAAACCGTACGACTTCCGTACGTAACCAGTATCTTCTAGGCACATTCTAATATTCTTCTTCACTTTCATTTTTATTCTTTGTGTGAGTACTGAATCATTGTTTCTTACTTTCTTCAAATGTAAGTAGTTAATGTGATGCTAGTTAATAGCAGACTGATTCCATCTTATTGCCATGTTATTGTCATCTTGATGCATCAAAGTCACTTTATAGACAGCTGACTGTTAGGAAGTTTATTGGACATAGTGGCAATACTTTTGATTGTGCCACAGTTTCCAATTACTGTTTTCCCTATTGTGACTGTAGCATTCATAGAATTAGTTAGAATTATGGTCAATCAAAATGCTCAAAATATCCATAGAAACCAGATCTGATTTGGAATAGACTACATATAAAGTCCTGTTTAAAAAAAATAAACAAAAAACCCTAGTCTGTTGGTAGATGTTGATTTATCAGGAACAAGCAGATTGAGAGAGTGGCTGAAAGCAGAGGTTAATAGCTTAAAAGAATCAAGTTCAGCAGCATGCAAGTGGGTGAAATAGATTGCTTCTTATGATTTGAACCCTAGAGCTGTGCCAGTCTCTTCATAGTTTATTCAGCTGTAAACATCATCAGTGTGTCTTTTATACTTGGGGCAATCAGTTCAGCAGAGTTTAGCAAGGTCTACTTAGTTCTCTGTATGTACAGGGCTAAACAGGTATCTGGAGAGCAGCTGGATAAAAACCAAGAATCCAATAAAGGCTGCAGCTGGGGCTTGAGTTAAGGCTGTGTCTTATGGGCTGTATGTTGTGTATGTGCTGCTTGTTGGAGGCACATGAGAAAGGCCGTAAGAATGACGTTCACACAAAAATGAACGGAGAAGAATGCTAGAAATGTGCTAATTAATCTGATGCAGTTTTATATTTGTCATCCTTCCTTCCTAGAATTTCACATTAAGCTTTGTTTCAAGAAAGAAACTGTGATCACACAATTACACCAAATAATATTCAGGCCATATGCTTTGTGCACCCAGGATGCTATTTTTTTCCCCAGGAGAAGAAATAACAGTTGTTGGCAGCATAATTTTAAAATTGATGAGAAAGTTGCATATAAAGACAAATTTTAATTGCACTATTGCAATTAAAAGTGCAATAGTTGGTCAATTACTTTGAATGCACAAGGAGCCGCTTGTCCAAAAGGTAAAATGAGGTGGAAGGACTTGGATCCAACTCTATGAGATCGATCCACAGAGTCTAGTTTACTTTTTTAAGTTGATCAGTACTACTTCTTGTAAGTATTGCACACATTGATTAGTCAAATGTCCACATTTACATTTTTTCAATTTAATTTGAATTCAAAAACAACTCTCGGAGAGAAAAAGCAACCAGAGACACTCTGATAGAATGGGAATATTTTACTTGGCGTTTATTCAAAGATCAGTCTGAATACATTTTATAGCACATTATTTAAGATGGGAACGCATGCAGCGTATTTCAACTAGCAACCTCAGATACCATTAAGCCCTTCCTTCCTTACTTCCTGTGTGGCCAGTGATGCAAGGGGTTGTAATTTTGTCAGAGGAATGAGTGTGTATCCTGGTTGAAACACTGACTTTTATAAATTATTACAAAGTTACCTCAAAGAAAACTTTGAGGGTTTTTTTTTTTTTCCTTTTTCGGACAACCTTTAATGTGCTTATTTTAGTATTTTGACACTTTGTCTACATGGGGCTTTTAATGCTGTTTAAGTCTAACCTCTGATCAAACAATAAATCACTAATATGACAGGATTGCCTCAGACAGTTTATTAGATAAATCACACGTGTTTAAAGCTTTGAACATATTAAAGAGTACAGTCTGGGATGAAAGTGAGGGAAAGACAAAGAAAGAACATATACATTGCTGGGAACTCTATAGGTGTCTGGCAGCTAGTCATTGCTGTTTTCCCATTATCTCAGTAAATGCATTGAGTCACTGAGATGTGCCATCAACAATCCCAATATTATCCCAAAACTTCCATGGGCCTAGCTTAGCCATAGCCAGTATTGGAGTTTTTCAGCCCTTTGCCAACCCCCTAATTTTAAAAGATTTACGGGATATTTCTCTACCTCTATGACATTTCCAATCTGCTTATTTGAAGAAACGGTAATACCATGGCTATATAGTTCAACCACAGTAGTAGGAACATGTTTGACATTGCCTATAGTAACGATTCCCCTCCCACCCATTTCTTCTCTATAGCCAGTAAGGTCTCTCTTGTCACTTTGGGACAAATGAAGTGTTCCTGTTGAAATCCCTATCCGAGATCTCCAAAGATGACCCCAACATACCAGCAATGTGAACTGCAGATTCATCATGCCAGATACATCTGGCTAATGTGATTCATCTTTCTCACCAACTAGCAACAGCAGACATAAAAATGAGTTGCCCTCTTACAAAGGGAAGTACGGGAAAAAAAAGAAAAATGTCAAGGAAAACAGAAGATAAGAACTCAGCTGGGGAGATAAAATCTTTGGAGTGCAGTTGCTAAGGTTTCTTTTTGGTTACAGTTGCCACAGCTATAGTTGTGGACCTGTATCCTATAATAAATTAAGCATATTTTATGTTTTCATAGAGGATAACTGATGTTTTGGCTAACTCACTTCACTGCTTTTGAATATTGCTAAAGGACATGCTACAGAAAAGCACCATTTCTAGATCTTACTTGATTAAAAAAATACTTCCCTTTTCAACAAAATGATTAACCGACCCAAATGTAAAGCTGGACCTTGATGAAATGATGAAATTTTGTGCTACCGGCACTTTGTAGTATGCAAAGGTAATGAAAGCCAGATGGCTGTGTGTGTGGCTCCCAGCAGTGCTGCATTTGTACGTTTATGCAGAATAACAGATGTTGAATCAGAGACTGGAGTGCTTCGCTTTCGCCCTGGCCAGCTCTTTTGGGATAATTAGACCATAAATTGGTCACTAACTGCAAAAGTCTCTCCCGAATCAAACATCAGGATTGGGCAGGGTGTTTGTATATGATCATCGCTGTCGTCCCAATACTAAATACAGTCGTGATGAAATACAATTAACTAAATTATAGATTGTAGTTGTCTATGAAAAATACTACAATTTGCTTCATTGTAATAAGTATAATGTAAAAATACAAGGGTTTTTTTGTGATGACTCCTTGAAAATCTGTGGAGGAGAGATGCTTTCTTGTTTCAGACTAGTATATATATGATTTCTTATTTTCATTTACTATCCAGGTATTATTTGTAATGATGGGGTAAGGTCAGGTGTAACATGAAAAGAGCTTTCTCACCTCATGTTTTAGGGAGTAGCCTTTCACTGCAGGAGTGGTCCCCTCACATGCTGTTGTATTTCTTTTGATGATGTTCTGTTACTAGTAAAAGAGTAGAAGAGGGAATCAATATTACAAAAACTTAAAAATGATTTGAGCATAATAAGTCACATTAAAAAAATACAAAACTTACTAGATCCCCAAAGATGTCAAAAAAATGGGGGGATCATTTCTGCACTTCAGTTCACACATTATCTCACACCATTAGCTTGCAGCTGGGTGTTTGATTCTGGATTCCACCCGGTGCTCCTGTCACCAATCAAAATTCAGCTAAGAATGTATAACCTTGCACAAAATATGAAACTGGAGGCAATTAAATATTAAAAAGGGGAGTCATTTTTACTGGTAGCTCTGTGAATGAAGAGTGTTACAGCGCAGTTATGCCAATCACAGGGAAAGCCCAGTTGACATTTTAAACATGGTGCTTGTTTAAAGGTCAAGTTCTTGTACTTATGTAACTTTAAATTCATAGTGTGTGGTTTAGATAGCTGTTTTTAGTGTTCATGACTGAAATGTTAATTCTTGAGGCTATAGATTATGGCCTTGCATTGAGTTTTCTAAACCAGGTTTGTTATTCTACCACTGGTAGTGATGAGACATTTGGCACACTGTTGTTCCATTGGTTTACCTTTAGCAACTGCACTCTAGAGTGAAAGCCCTCAGTCTGACCAACACTAAAAAACCACCAAGCGATACAATTTAAGGTACAACCCAACCAAGCGCCTGTGTTTAATCCAATTTCTTCCTTGTTTTTCCTCCCATTTCTCTTAATTTCTCTCCTTTCTTATTATTTTCTTTTTTCTGTCTATTCCTGCTCTATATTTCTTTCTCTCTTTTCTATCTGTTCCTTTCTGTCTCTTTTGGGACATGCCTATGCCAGGTGACCATCTCAGTTGATGGTATTTTGACCACCACTGGTTACACCCAGGAAGATTACACTATGTTGGGTTCTGATGACTTCTTCTACATTGGAGGTAGTCCAAACACTGCAGACCTGCCTGGATCTCCAGTCAGCAACAACTTCATGGGCTGCCTGAAAGATGTAAGTGTAAAGTGCTTATTATTTAAACTCTTATCTCTTATGAACAAAGCAACTGAAATTTGCATTTTTCTTGGTGTGTTGACCTTTCACGAGGTAGGTGCATCTTGGAAATCTTGGAAAGAAAAGCGTCTGGACTTCTTTAAGTTTCCTTGAAGACGTTTCACTTCTCATCCGAGAAGCTTCTTCAGTTCTAAGAGCAATTGGTGGAGAGTCCCAGATTAGGTAGAGGATCCGTAGGGGGTCCATGACTCTCTTGGGGACACTCCCATAGGGCTTAAAATCTGGGACAACAATTGCTCTAAGAACTGAAGAAGCTTCTCGGATGAGAAGTGAAACGTCTTCAAGGAAACTTAAAGAAGTTCACAATCTGTTTTGCAAATGGCTGTAGAGATCTGTTGTGCACTGTTGTATGTCTTTCTTGACTTCCCTCATGCATATTCATAGTGATTTAAACCAAAATTTAAAATGACCTGTTGCTACTGATTTTCAGACCAGTTCTTCCGTACTTGAGCATTTTCTCCTCGTTTCCCTTCCTTCAGAACAGGTTCTTTATGGTCAAGCTTTCTGTAGGACTATTTCTGATGAAGATTTGGACATGATATTCAGACACAGTTCATCTGCTATTGATAGCTTTTTAAACCTGCTAGTTCTTCTTTTGTCTTCCATTTGTCCAGTTTGATTAGGTAAAAGGACTGGACTGAAAATAGTAGCCAATGTCCAAAGAAAACCTCTGAAAAACCTTCAAAAAGCCTGAATAACTATTTTTTCAACGCCCCTTTAAAAAGTTACAAGTCTTACAAAGTCTGGCTCCTCAGAAATAAAATGTAATGAAATGAGGGCTGGCTCAAAAGCCACAGTATGGAATTAGAAGCACTTTTTATTGTTTTAGACAAAGTGAGAACAAATGACACAGTTTGCTGCATGGTATCATCACACATATTTACAGAAACACATTTGTGTTGACTGACACTTTCTCTTGAGAATCATCCGTCTGGGCAGTTATAACTCCCATATGTGAGAGTAGGAGGTGTCAGACATACAGCTTCCTGAATCCCTTTGAAGTCTCTCTCTTCCTAACCACACTGCAGAACACACAGACAGATCACAATTTTCATACTTGTAGCTATACACGTCCGCTCATATTTGTGGATGGATATATAGAGGACAGTTGCCTTTTAAAATTTTTATTTCAACTCAACTTTGATAAAAATTACTTTTATTTTCACCAAGGCCTTAATTCATGGCTGAACAAGCTGTCAAGAGAACCAATCACAGCTCAAAGTGCTATGCCCTTGTAAATGTAATGACTTGTATAGAGGCAACGCAACATGGTGCCATCGCATTCCCTCATAAAACCATGCTGATTGAATAAGTAATTACTTTTGCCATCACTTTTAATGGATCGCACAGTAATCACCCTATCTGTAACTTAATTATCCCTGTAGAATTACACTTTCATTATTTGGGTTGCTATCAGAAGAATCCCTAGCGGGTCTTAAACTTCCCTAGGCATTTAACAGTCCTCTGTCTCATCAGGACAAGGCTGGATTTACAGTCAGTGTACAGACAGAGCACAAGAAAGGGAAATTGTCTAAATGTTTTAAAAAAAAAGATAGTGGTGAGAGCTAATAGTAACAAAAGAAATCAGTAGCAAAGAAGTCATGTGACCAAACTTTTAGAAATGAAAAGAGCAGATGTTTTAAGACTTGATGACTTAATTTTTGTACATTCCTATTTAAAGCTAAGGTGGAGAAGGTGTGACAGCAACAAAAAGTCTTTCTGTTTGACTGGACTGCACAGTGAAAACAATGTAAAGGAAAAAAGGGTGATTTAATTAAAAAAAAAAAGGTTTTTGGACACAGATAAGATATTGTACAAAGAAAGGGAGCAAATTCCAGACAGATATTGGTATTCATGTTCATCTTTTTTTTTTTTTTTTTAGCTCCTGTTTGGTTAAGCACAGCAAGAAATATCTCAAAACTTTCCTTCTTTCGAGAACCGTGGTACTATATTTGGATATCTGACTCCACAGTACACTTCCTGTGTTTGCATTTGGGGGCTTGTGTTAGTTTTTATGTATTTACTTTTGGACTTCTTGCCCGTACCCCCAAGCTCCATTGAATCTCCAGTGTAAAACTGGAGATAGAATGAAACCCGTGAGAAATTTCCCCTATGAGGATCAAGAAAAGCAAATCATTTGAGTGTAGTTCAGTCTATTCTCAGAATTATGACTTAAAGTAACACATTTTAGACCCAATAGTAGAACATCTGTTTGGTGACATGCCAGAAAGATATATGACCCAGACGTGAACTTACTAGAAGCTTAAGCTTAGGCTGTTTTTCTAGCATTTGAGTCTCACGGTTTGTAATTTCCAGCTGGGGTCAAGCTTTTAAGACTAAACTGAGCCAGAAAAGTAACCACACCCAGAAAGCTATTGAGAAAAGCTGCAATGAGAGCAACTGAGAGCACCAGGTAGAGCTGTAGCAGCTAAAGGAAAAGAAGAAAGTGAGTGGTTGGGGGTTAGGCAGTGCTTGTTCTGTGGCACAGCTCGGATTATCAGTTGTGTTATGGTCCAGGGCAAGGCTTTCATGCTGCCACCGTGGTCAAATGCCTTTGATACGCTCGGCCAGCACCCTCCAGGCAGTAGAAATCCAAAGGAACAGCGCAGCAGAAGAAGAGTAAAAAGGCATCAAAAGAGACACTGAAGCCCTATGAAGTTTTTATTTGCTTTCTGTGTATGTGCGCCTCCATGTGTTCAAAGTTACCCACATGCTATGATCATACACTGGGTGATGTGTGTTTCCTTAGGCTCCTAATCAGAGAGGTGGGGTGTGAAATCAGGTCTCTCTGCTCCTCAGCCCCCCAGTCTTGTTTCCACAGATTCCTCTCTTCTCTTCTGTATATGTCACCATCTGTCTCTCCAGTGCAACCTCCACCGCCCTGTGTCTCTCGCAGACAGTGACCTTGCTATCACCCGTTTCACACCACCCTCTCCTCATGTGCTCATCTTTGTCACTCTTCCTGCCTCTCTCATCAATTCTGTCCATCTCTTTCTTTCTGCCTCCCATCTTCCCTTTCTCAGGGGCAGCTTTGTGTAATTAAGTGCACGGTAGCTCCGGTGGTACACCAACGGCTTTGCCATCCTGATGGCCAAATTAAAAATTGATTTCTTCGACTGATTCCATGTGCTGGATGAATGCTCTTGCCCTCCTCCTTGCCCTCACTTTCTTTTACGCTCTCTCTTCCTGTCCTCCCAACTTCATATTGATGCTTCATGTCTTCACCTGTAGCTTCCTCTTAGCTTCACCTTTGTTCCACAAAAGAATCTTTTAAAGTCACCCGTCACCCTAACTCATGTCCTGCCTGCCACAAGTCAACATTCACTGGCACTTTTCAGTTGATAGAGTACTGGTGCCTTGTTTTTGTTTCTTTATTTAGGCAGAAGCCATTAGTGTAACATCTCGTACTTCAGAATGCTTCATAAACTAATAAACAGTGAAAGAGACTTAAGTTTATAAACACATACAGTCTTTAAGCTACCATTTAATTGATATCAGTACAGAACTGATTAGTGAATGGTCTATCAACCAACTGCAGCACATGTTCAAAATCATATTCAAACCGTGCGGTGTATAGTCTCATCAAATATCTGCAACACCAAGTATCTGAAGAAAGTAACAAATATTTGTTCTCCAGACCTGCAGGGTTTTGAAATTGAGGAGTTTCTCAATAACAAAACAAATCAATGGAGGGAACCCTGTGGGAGGCTTTGGTCCTGCGTTAGCTGCACTGCTAGAATAAGAAAGAACAAACCACTGCCACACAGGCATAGGCTTCTACCTTCTCTATTGTTTTACAACACTGTGTTCCCTCTAGCTAATCTTCCCTTTTACCAAAGACTGAGTTGTAGACTTAACTGAGTGAAAAGATGGCAGATACCTCAATTAATAGACAAACTCACTAAAATCAACAAGGACTGTTTGCAACAAAAGAAAAAAAGAGCATTTGATTTTCACCACAGGTGGTAGTATGATAAGGATGAGTTTACAGAGCATCTGAACTTTACCAGGCATACTAAACATGTTTGCCATTCAGTACCGGCCACCTGAACTGGCAGTTCAAAACAATTTTGCTTTTGCTGGATCACTACTGTTAATACTAGGTGATCTGCCACCAAGTTAAATGCCTACATTCCTTGTTGTTCTAACTAGTGACACCCGTCCTAACCACACAGAGGTTTTGATATCATTTACACGTTGAAAGCTTGCAGTAATTTGTGGTTATGCTTGTAGTGTCCTACCTCTGCCTAGCCAGGTTATTTGTCGGCTCCAAACAACTGGATACATTTGTACACTTTTTAAAAGCACTTCATTCGTGACTGTTACTCTCTTTGCCATATAAAATTGGAAATATATTTTATGGCATTAGTGCTACCTTGACACCATTACTGTTGACTCCAAAAACCTGTATCAGTCATTGGAGTCACTAAGCTGAAAGTCATCAGATACAAGATGTTTACGGCTGGATTTCTTGCCTCATCTTGTCTTTTCAAACATGTTGTGTGATTCTTTATAACAAGCACAGCACTTGGTTTGTCAAGAGGTTTGGCAGGAATGATGCAAACACAGGACTCACAGACATAAAAATAAACTAAAAAACAACCTTTTATTTGGTGGAACGCCAAAGTCCATAAACAAAGAACAAAAATCAAAATAGCCACACTTCACGCTCACTGACAGGAAAATAGAACTGTAGAATAACAGAGAATCAGACAAAGGGAAAATGGGGCTATATATACATACACAGACGCACTGAGGGCTAATCAGGGAATTAGACACAGCTGGGGAATGAGGCCCAGGTGAAACTAATTAGGATAACGACACAAGGGAAATAAAGCTATATGCAAAACATAGGCGACAAATGACTACAAACTAAAACAGGAAATGACTCAACAGGGAAAGTCAAACAACAATTAAATGAACAAGACAAAGGAAAACCTACAAGCAGTCACTGCAATGATGTAAACTAAAGAAAGATATGAAGATGGTAATGACAGTATTTCCTCTTTTTGGATTCAGAGCAGAATGCAAAACCAAGAGAAAACCTGTAAATAAATCAAATAAAAATAAAGCTTTTATTTTTTGTGCTGCTTTTCCTCTCTTGCACCTATCTCTCTCTTTTTCTAACACCTTAAGCAAGAGGAGTTTACGCCTTATTTGCTGCCAATTTTAGCATTATCATACCTAATTACCAGGACTAATCTGTGCTAATGGTGACATTATGAGGTGTACAGTACATGTGGCAGCGTGGTTAATGTTGAAGATAACCAAAGGAGGCTTAAGTTTAAGAATAACCCAGCATATCTGTGTTCTTGTTGAGCATTCAGTGCCGGTGTGTAGGTGTAGCATTTGACAGAAAGGAAGAGTGAGTGGATGAGATAGTGTGCCCGTGTGCGGGAAAAAAAATAGGTTAGATTGGAGGGCGTTTGAAAGAGATACCGTGAAAAACAATGAGGAATGACAGCAGCGGTCTGGACAAACTAGGTAGCCAAAAAAAATCATGAACCACATCACAGAAGGAAAATTATACACACAAGCAAATGCAAAAACAGGCCAGTGCAAACCGAAACCAAAATGTGACAGAATACAAACAAAATAGTTCAGCATTAATGATTCTGCTCAGTAAGTTAGAAGCTTATGTAACAATTCTGTGAAAAACAAGAAATAAAATAGAATATTACGTACATCATAATATTTAAGTTAAGCTGCAGTTTGGTCAAATCCATCAAATCCAACTAATCTAAGTCAGGTTACACAGCCCCCAGTGAGCATCTAACGTTAACTAGTCAAGCATTGCATCATGCTTGACTAGACGGCTGGATAATTCTGCTGGTGAAATAAAGTACCCTTAACTGAAACCTTTCATGCTGTTGTTGCTGGGAACAAATTATTTCCTGTTAATGATCCACTTGTTTCAAAGATCTTGGTCCTTTGCATGTGCATGGAAACCCAGACTGGTGCATTCTTCATCAAGTCTTCTTATAGCAGCCAAAACTGTACTAACTCTCCCTAGTTTCCTAGATATTGTTGTCAAAAATAATGCTACATTGACAGAAAACAGAAAATTGTGCACTTTTTAGAATGGCTTACAGTCAATAATGCACATATTTTGTGAAGATACCACCAGGGTAATGCTGGTTTGTTTTCTTCCTGGACATCTCCGGATTTGTTTATACTCTTCGCCTCATCTGATCTGGTCTGAAAAGGCACATCTACTGTTGCAGGATAGACTCAGGGTCCAGAGGCAGTGCAGGAGTCTAGTTCCCTTTTGCACCAGCTATATATTTTTTAATCCAGTTACTATATGTTGTGGACCCCAACTTTATATGAGTTTAGGCCTGATTAATGAAAAAAAAGGGACCAGATTTAAACTTAAACTTAACTTTTGGATGACTCCCAACAGTATTCATTTGTTCAGTAGATGAAAAACCTTGCAGAGGCAGATTGTAAGAATCCAATTCACAACTTCATCTCAGATTAGCTAATGGTCAGCGCCTGCCTTGTTTACATTGTATTGCCAGTGCAAATGAAGGTTTAATTAGGAATAGTGAGAAAGATTACACCTGGATTATGAAGAATGACCATTGCCAACAGGTCTACAATCATTGCAGGCAGACACAGGATTTAATAGAGCCCAAGTTTACTTATTTTTATTTGTCAAAGCTTCAGTTTACAAAGCTCAACAGCACAGCAAACAAAACCCACACTAATCAGGTAATTGGCAGGCCTTCATATCCTGTTGCTATTGAGCCACACCTTACTTATAACCTGCCAAAGGTGTTTCCACATTTTCAAAAAAAACAATTAAATCATGTAAACATTCATATATTGTACTTTATAATTAAAACTATGACCCAAACACACCCATAAAGCCTGTATTTACAATTACAACATAAAACCCTAGAAATCCAATGTGTGCCTTTTTTATTATGTGCCTTTTTATTCCTCTTGATTATATACATTTCTCCCGTTTGTTATTTATTCCTGCTGTCTTACTATTTATATCTTATTCCAGCACAGTTCTAGTGGAGCACCCAGAATTTGATTGTACACATACAATGAGCACCTAAAATACCCAAGCAAGTCCCTCATATAGCTTTAACTTGGTCTCTTCCAAGAAATTGTGTCTTCTGCTGCTGAAAATGAGCTTTGCCTATAGATGTGTAAAGTTTAGCACAGGGTCGTATGTCTATGCTTCCCAAACTGTAATACACTTACAAAGCTAGTGAATATTTTCAAGGTCTCAGTTTTTCTTAAGTATAAGAGCTTCACTTCAACTTGTCATACATGTTTTGGGGGTTTTTAGGCATACTACATGATCGAAGAAATGAAAGATCAGTTTTATAAATGAGAATCTTAATTCCGAAGCATAGTAAAAGTTTTCTACCGTCATTTTCACTGTGACCTCTGTGCAATTGAAATTTCACGCCTTTCCAGTGTGGGAAGTAGTAGATATGAATGGAAAGTGATGACTTTCATTCCATCCTTTCATGAGAACAAGAATTGTACTCCAAACACAAAGAGCAGGTAGCTCTTTCTGTTTTTATACTCCCTGACAATTCAAATGAGAACGTCTGCTGCTGGAATCAAACCCGAACCGGAACAATCTCCTTAACCTTGTAGCTTAGACAGCAGGAGAAATCAAGGATTGAAATGTAGACCAGCTTATTTTTTTCCTGTTTTATTGTCACCAATGTGGTAAATAGAGAGTGCGAACAGCGCACAAATGGAGAGAGCTCTGCTGATTCACAGTATTACCTTGAGGAAGGCCTCTCACAAAGCTGTGTACAGAGTGTTCAACAAATAAAACGAAAACTAAAACTATGAAAGACAAGAACAATTTACTTTGCCTTTAGCAATTAATCCATTATGAATGCATACACGGAGGCATAGACGCACACTCTGAGCACAAACAACTCTATTTCATCAAAGACCATTGGAGACATTTGCATTGGAGCTGTAGGCAACATTCGCTTTTTTTTCTCTTTCTGGATGTCTCCTGGAGCCTTTTTAATTTTTTCAATTTATTATGCATATTTACTCCATTTGTGAGCAACGGTTTTGTACAAGAAGAAAAATTTGTATGATTTATGGAATGAACCACAGTTCAGGAGTTTAGACACCAGTGATGAGAGTACAATACACTCTCTAAGTTGTGGGTCCACACAACCTCAGTACTAGCAGACATCAATAAAATCGATGAATGCAGGCACTGGGCTGGTGGCGCTTCCTGTTTCCTTTAGCAAAACCTTTTCTCTGACCTAAAATTGTTGTTACGGGGTCATATGCAGGAGATACTAAAGCAGCTTCTTTTCCGCTAATACTGGTTCCACACTGCAGTTCGTGAGAAAGTCATGTACTTTATTTAAGTTTTGAGTCATTTCCCCGTGCTGTTGAGATTCAACTATAGCTAGTACTTGAAACTACCTGAAGCAATTAAAGTACATTTGCTGGCTCTCAGTATTAACAGCCATGACAACACAGACTATGCTGTTGAAACTGCATTTTGTTTTTTGAGTCACATGTTTTTAAATCATAGTTTGGCTCCAAATGCACAATCATAACCTTTCACCCATTTGCTTTCCTTTTAGGTGGTGTACAAGAACAACGACTTTAAGCTGGAGCTGTCACGGCTGGCCATCGAGCGTGACCCAAAAATCACCCTGAATGGTGACCTGGTGTTCCGCTGTGAGGATGTAGCAGCCCTGGATCCTGTAACTTTTGAGACCCCCGAGTCCTACATCTCTCTGCCAAAGTGGAACACCAAGAAGACGGGCTCTATCTCTTTTGACTTCCGCACCACAGAGCCCAGCGGCCTTTTGTTATTCAGCCACGGACGGCCTCAGGGGCCTAAAGAGCAGAAGCCTGGTAGGGAGCTGAAGACTGATTACTTTGCCATGGAGCTTCTGGATGGGTATTTGTACCTGCTGATCGACATGGGCTCTGGAAAAACAAAGCTCAAGGCCAGCAACAAGAAGGTCAACGATGGGGAATGGTGCCATGTGGATTTCCAAAGAGAAGGAAGGAAAGGTGAGGAGTGCTTTAAAACTGGGTTAGTCACTTTTTTTTTATGTTGCATGCTATTTAAGTGCTTGTGAACGGCTCACTGGATTAGGAAGGCAGAAATATAGACTGCACGGAAAAGGGGACAGAACGGACTTTGTCATAGTCAAATACTGTTTTGTCCTTCATGCCAATTCAATCATGTTGGAAGCAGAGTAGTGATTACATATACTAACAGTATATCTATTTTTAAAAACTGTGTGATGCCTTTAAATTCCTGTGCCTTCTCGGGGTGCAAACAGGAGCATCTGTATGCTTGAGTGTGCATTGTCTGATGAATGATCTGTAGGTGGGAAAGAACCTTGGACATTATATCTCCCCCAATTGTTGCCTTATAATGAGGAAGCGTGTGAATGAGTGTGTGCATACGTGTGTGTGTGTGTGTGTGTGTGTGTGTGTGTGTGTGTGTGTGTGTGTGTGTGTATGCACGCATGGGATCTCACTGCTGCTCCTCCTGTAATTGGCTTTTAATAGAAAATTAAGATGGAGTCGTTAATCACCGAAAGAGAGAGGGCCTTTTGTTTCACCCACTCCCTGCTGCATTCTGCTTCCCTTCTCCTCCATTTAGCCTATTATAGACACATTAGACACACACACGCATATGGATGCACACTCTACTGTCATCTATTCTTCTTGTGTCTTGTATGTCCTTCTGTCTCCGTCTGTCCCTGTTCTGTTTCCCTAAATTAGCCACCTACTGCCCCTCCTACTATTCCGTTCACTCAGTAGCCTACTCACTCACATTTACAGACTATATACATTTTCAGTTCTTACCATTTAAATCACTTTAGTCAAGCACTAAATACAAGATGCATGTTCAGTCATGCACAGATAAGCTGGACCTGTATGCATTCGTGTAGCTGTGGTTAGGGTGATGTATCCAGGTGCCAGTAACATCAGATTAAAAAGTTAACATCTTGCTACTTGTTTCTTCTTACTTTCTGTATTGTAGGATCAATCTCAGTCAACAGCCGCAGCATGCCCTTCAGCTCCCCAGAGGGCAGTGAAATCCTGGACCTGGACAGTGATATGTACTTGGGCGGGCTGCCCGAATCTAAGTCAGATCTCATCCTGCCGCCAGAAGTTTGGACAGCGCTCCTTAACTACGGCTACGTAGGCTGCGTCCGTGACCTCTTCATCGACGGCAAGAGCCGGGATGTCCGCCGGCTGGCTGAGATCCAGAGTGCCCTGGGTGTCAGCAGTTTCTGCACCCGCGAGCTACAGAAACGCTGCAGCAGTGCCCCCTGTGGCAACGGAGGTCTGTGCAAAGAGGGCTGGAACCGGTACATTTGTGACTGCACTGGCACCGGTTACCTTGGTACCAACTGTGAGATAGGTAAGAAGGGCCAAGAGTGGAGCTTCTTTGACCACTTAAGGATTAATTATAGAATCTGAATTCATTGTATATAATTGAATACTGACTATGCTAAATATAATTGTTTTGGCTACACTCCAGAAAAGAAATGAAATGCTTTTGTATTGCATTAAGAGCATGACAAACGTATACACACAAGCAAACATATGCCTTTATATAAGGCCCCATGCACTGCAGGAAGAATGAAAAGGAAATCATGAGAGTCCCAACACGAAAAAATGAAAAGTTGCTGTTAAGTTAATGTGGAATCATCGCTGACACATAAGACAACATTCTTCTTTGTATTGTAACCAACAAGGGGCTGTGTGTGGACCAAATGCCACCTGAGACTTGCTTGCATTCGGCCCACTGGCTGAAGCGCTGAGATGTTGGCAGGAGTGCGACAGAGCAGCCAGGCCTCCTGCCGCCATCTGTGTCAGTCACACACACACGAGTGGCCTTTGCACCACAGCGAGGCAGGGTGAGCTCGTCAAACAGCACCACGTCCTCCTGATTCATCCCAATTAGGTGCAGACCCCTCAGCCTGCAGTTTGTCTTTGCATGTCTGAGGGGGTGAGTGAGCCATGACGGAATGGAATTTTGAGGGACAAGGAGGGTAATGAGGGAAGGAGAAATTGGATTCAAGTCAGGACAGTCGGGGTATAGGATGAAATATCCTTATTTTGAAGGGTGATAATTTTAACAATTTACTATTTGGTTCCTCGGATGACAAGTGCGGTTTATGTGATGTTCTTGTGCCATCTTGTGGATTTTTGTATTATTGCAAGCATGTGTCGCAAGCACACTTTTGTAATATCCATCTGGAGACACCTGTGTATATAAACTGAATTCACAGATTAGCGGAATGACAGGAGAACTGGTGATATTGATTGGACAAGGACAGGGCCCTGCAGGTTGTAGTGATGGTGATGATGCAATAATGAATGGTCTTTTTTTTTAGCTGTTTACTGTTTTGATAAAATCATGCAGCGGCATCACATTTTTATACAAGTGGGACTTTTGTCAAAGTGCACACAGTGTGTTGTGTAGGATTTGTGAATCTGATGTGCTCTCTTGAAATAGCAGCATTTTAAGCGATTGCTGGCCTGTAGGAGGGATTTTTCTGCATCTTTTAACATCGTGCTTTTGTGCACTCTAAAATCTAAATGCTTGAAGCACCCCATGAAAGTGACTCATGTTAGCCTGTGGTGACACATATCGACCCACGCTCCAAGATAAGAGCACTCCTCTGGAACTGTCAATCTCCAACAGTGGTCTATTTATGGCAGGAGCGATGTTAGAGAAAGTAACCACGCTTAAATGTAGTGTGAACATGAGGAACGTGTTACAGTACGGACTGAGTTTTGTTTTTCTAAACTTGGCAAGCATCTGATGTTTTTGTTAATTCCTTTTTTGTGGTTTCCTGTTCTTCTTGTGTTAATACACTACACTTTAAAATTGTCAGCATTTTCTTGAAATGTGGGTTCTTGTAAACAAATGCAAACATAATTATGAGATAATTATATATCCATCCATACATACAAAGATTTTTTTTTTGTTTCCTTATCAGGGGGCCGGGTCAGAGAAGCAAAGAAGCCTAGACCTTCCTCTGCCTAGCCTCCAGCTTATCTGGGGGTAACTGAGGCGTTCCTAGGCCATCCGAGAGATCTAATTTAAGTAAAGGTTATACATATTAACAAATCCATTGTAAATAATAAGGTGTGCTAAGAGTGTACACAGATAAAAAGATGTTCAGAAGATGTATGCATCGATTATTTCTATGAAATTGCCAAATTTGAATCTCTGAGAGGTGTAACAAGATTCGTATCCCCTTTTGGTTCGGTGTTACATTTTCAGACATACATGGCTTTGATCTTGATTCGTGCTGAATTTTCCCTTGATCCTATGCTGTTGATATGGTGTCCAAATACACGTCTTTTCTAAATCCAGTTTGAATTAGAGCTGTCGTCTTTTTTTTGGAGAACGCGGGACGCGAGTGACTGAAAGATTTTTACTTTAAACTTAGCTGTGATACTGGCCCGACCCTTGTTCTGGATTCATCGTTCTCTCGATTGTTCCTGCATTACTCGTTGCCTACTTCATCCTCTCCATCACCCCTTTGCAGAGGCAACAGTGCTGAGTTACGACGGCAGCATGTACTTGAAGATCATCATGCCGGTCACCATGCACACGGAGGCCGAAGACGTTGCGCTGCGCTTCATGTCTCAGCGAGCGTACGGCCTGCTCATGGCCACCACCTCCAAGGAGTCAGCGGACACCCTGCGACTGGAGCTGGACGGAGGCCGCGTCAAACTCACCGTCAACCTCGGTAGGCCACCGTGATTCATTGTGGATGTCCCCGCTAACCTTTCCCTTGCCTCCTTCCCTGTCTCCTCATACTCACTTTGTATTTCAGCATTGTATGCCTTTGTACTCAGAATAATGGTTTGACATTTTGAGTTTCACAGCATGTTTTTTTTTTTTTTTTAAACATTGTCAGGTAGTTGGCTGGGAAAAAGTTTCTGAATGTGTCCCTCTGTTACATCAGTAGGTTCTGGCCGTCACCTAATGTTTTAAATGGGAACTGCCAATGGTGCTCAAGAGCTATTTATGTGAGAAAACTGAGGAACAAAGAGAAACTTATCCTTCACCAACTGCTTACTGCGAGAAAATAAGACAAAGTCAAAATGTAAAACTAGCTCCAGAACGCAGTCATTCCAACCTCTGTAGGGAGACACCCTGCAGTAATTTCTCTTCAATATGCTTTGACCCCTGCCCTCACTTCCTCTGCATTCATCCCCTTCTTTTTGTAGTCTGTGAAGCCCCATGGCTCCTCATCCTGGTAAAAAAGCTCCATCTCTAACAATATCACTGCCTTGACCCTGAGCCCTTGAAGGTTGCTCTTAAAGCTTCAGGGTGGCCTTGCCTCTGTCTTGTGCTTCCTAATGGTTCTTGCGTTATACCAGAGCTCTACCAAAGCTTCCCTGGTGCTGCGAGTAGGCAGGAATCTTTTTCATAGGCCCATGTGTTGAATGGGAGGTTTGAGGATGTGAAGCAGCCTGAGTGTTAATGGGAGAAGCTCAGTGATTTTGTAAGCTAGATGGAATCTTAGGAAGGGGATATGCATCCCCTCTAATAACGCTTCCTATTGACTTATTAAAATTTCATTGCAATAAATATCATTGTTCAGGGGAAGATGGGTATGACCTTCCAGCTCTAGATACTTTAAGTCTGTCCTGACCCTTTGAAGGACCACACTGTCAGCAGTGAACCGGGAGGAGCATGACAGAGGTGCACTCTGGAATATTAGAGTTTAAGCCACCTTAGAGACATGAATGGGGGCAGTGGGATAAATGAAGGAGGCCATTCCCCTCTCTTTGCTCTTTCTATCTTCTTTCTCCTTCACACTCTCACTTTTTTCCATCAGTCACAAAACCCCTCCTGGCCAGGACACAAAAGATGGAACTTTTCATCCCTTCAATGGCCTGTATGTCTGCGGCCCTCGGATCAAACAGTCAGAGACCAGCTCACAGCTGTAGCTGTCGGGGCATACACAGCTGAACTTAATGTACCTAGGGCCACATCTTAACCTCTCAGCTATGCCCCCACACTTAAAGCTAATCCTCAAGAGAATTTCTATACCAGTCCTATTTCCTTCCTTTCTCACCGGCTTTTAAATGAAACTCAGCTTAGCTATGCTAATGATTTCCACAGCTCTTTTGCAAGAAAATTAATTAACAACTAAAGTGAAACAAGTCTGAAACTCAGAAGGGAATCCTTCTGATCTGTTAAGGCCTTAATCCTTGTTAAGATAATTAAAATCCTGGTAATTAATCACTAGGAACTGCTATAATTGGGCAGATGTAGTCCTAATGATTTCTTTAATGATAGAGAGTGACAGTAACATGTTCAGCCTGCAATGTGTAGGCCAGATGACGGCTGGCATGTTTTACATAATGCCATAAATATTTTATTTATTGATTATCGAAAGAGTAATTCATTATTAGGCCTCCTCTACAAAATGCTTTACACTGTTTACAATCATGAATGTTGCTTTTGTCCTGAATTAAATGTATTCAGAAAACATCAGTCGATGCACGTGGCCCATAAAAGCATTTTAATATCATTGTGTTTGTATGACCTCCAAATCTCTACAGAGTGATACTGGTTCCTGGCTGTTTGTGTCCACTATTCTGTAGCGGTTGACAGCTCGAGACCACAACCCAGCCACTCTGCCACATGCACACGTGGATCGTAACATATCAGTGAATTCATCTTAGAGTGTGACAGATAGCGTGTACTAGTTCCTGTCAAAGAAATTCCTAGCTCCAGTTAGAGTTGAGTCAAAAGTCCGTTTACGCTGAAGAGTCACGTTAAGTTTCTCGGGCATTTACGGACACTTTGCATGATTTTAACCGAGCTTTTCCGTGCATAAAGCCACAAGATCATATTTTTAAACCAAGCTTTTAAAATGATGAAACACTTTTTACGGTGTTTTCCTCGCATCACTTGTAGCAAGAGCACAGACTATACTCAAGCCTATTTCAGTTTTTGTGCACAAGGCATGAGGTGGCTGGGATGTGCAGATCACCTTTTCTTGTCAGTTACTGTCAGGTTTGTCGAACCCAAAGTGCTGTAGAAGGCAAGTGAATCTTAAATTACCAGGAAAGGCAGCTGAGGTTACAGTCGCGTGGTGCGGCGTCTGCTGTAATGATGGTATTACAGGGTTTATGTCCACAGTGTGAGGAGAATGGATCAGTTAGGTAGTACTGAAACCATTTTTCAAACCACGTGATTATAACCAGCACATTTTGTGCATTTGCAACTATAAGACCCTTTCTAACTAGTTTTTAAAAGGATGTTTTTTATTATTATGAGGGGAAAAAAATCACAATAAGCACTGGAACAGATAAAAAGTCCATTAAAAGATTGGGCTTAATAGAACCAAATGACTCCAAATACAGAATTTACTTTTGTTTTCCCTATAATCACAAGTTAGTCTTATTAGGTATTCAGTGTCAGCACTAGACCACTTTGTATAGTTTATTTTCATATTTGTAAAACATAGATCTTATTTTGCAATTCTGCTTTCTACTGGGCTTTGGGAGGATTGGGTGGAGGAAGGCGAAGGATGGATGATGGGATTGAGGAAGGGAAAGGGTGATCCTGACTCAGAGCCTGTCCCCGGATGGTGGCCCCAGAGCAAAGTTTGGTTGTCTGCAGAATGTACCTTGAAGGATGTAAAAATGTCTTTTTTTCTCTTTTATCCTATCTCTTCTTTCTATCTTTTTTTTTCTCCTTTTCTTTTTATTTGATCTCACCATTTCGCTCTCTCTCCCGCCAGATTGTATCAGGATAGACTGTAGCCTCAGTAAGTGGTTCTATCCATTTTTCTGACTAAAATGTATCTGTCTTTCTCATCCTGACTCTGTGCCGTGGCGCTCTCTGCTCTCTTCTGTCCACATGATTTGTTTCGCTCCGCTCATTACCCGTGTCTCTGCTTCCATATTTTCTTAGTTTTGAAAACACAACTGTTAATTTTTTCTCATCATTCACCTTTTTTCTCCCACCTCTATTGTCTTTTTTTTTTTTAATTACCTGATCTGTGTTTTTCTTGTTTCCTTATTTCCTTTTGTCACTTTAATTTCCCCTTTTCTGTCATAGATTTAATTAATGTTTCACTTGCGTAATTATCAGAATTTTCCATCCCACAACCTTCCTCATTTGTCTACCACTCTCAGCTATGAAATTATTTCATTGCCTTCCCCCTGCTTATTCCCCATTCTAGTCATTTTCCTGTCAACCTTTTCCACAAACGCATTCAGAAAAGGGCAACTTGACACTCCCCTGTTGGATGTTCCTATTTTCTATTATGCGACGCTGAGTCTCGGCTCCACATGGCTGCACACACAGGTGTTGCTTGTTTTCTTTGTGGGGGGGGGGGTAGTTTTGCCCCCCCTTGAAAGCTAATTGCTTATCCACTGAGAGATGGCACCACCTGGTGTGTGCTTGTTTTCCGAGCAAGCTAATGTTTTTCTGCCTCATGCTGACAAAATGATAGCAAACTGTTATTTCTGTCACGGTCACTGACAATTGAACAACTGGCCCACAGGTAAGTGCTGCCAGCAGTGGTGACAAAGTAGAGAAAACCTCATGTTTGCCACAATGATTGCATGTCTGTGGGTGTGTTTCTCAATTTCAATGAAGTATTTGTGAAGGGGGAAAGGTTGGGGCATGACTTCGATCCGTGTCTAACAACAACAGCTGAGAAGGTAGCAATTAATAAATCACTTTTGTTTTCTTTCCTGCCCTCATGTATGTTTAGAGAATTAGGCATTAATTATTTTCTACTTAGTGATTTCAGCCAGATTAATCACATTTGTCATTACAATGTGTCAGGCGCATCACTGCACCTAAAAGCTATTCATATCAGACTACAATGAAAAAACCTCAAAAGCTTCCATCGGGCTTCAATTATGTCCCCAAGTATGTGCAAGAGACACCAGAAGGGCAAACATTTCAATGATGCTAAGAAGAGCACAATACCCTGGATTAACCACTAGATGTCAGACTAACACAAGGAATCCTCCACTGTTTAGCGCGATTAAAGACTGACATTCTTTTTTTTCCATCCTTTTTGTTCCAACATAGCGTTCAAACATTTCACTGTGAACCCATTTAAAACTGAACAACTTCAGTATTAAAAGCTGTGGCATCAAAGGTTCTGTGTTCAGGAGGTTCTGTATGCTTTATTGTTAAAGCTCAAAAGAAGCTGTTGAGTTTAAATATTGATTTTTTTTTTACACACTCTTTCTACTTAAGCAGTAATTTGTTGCAGACTTGGAATTCAGTGGTTTTGCAGGGAATATTTTATTTAACCTTTCTTTGTTTCTTTGCATGACTGATCTTGTGCAGTAATTTCCTGTTTTATTGGTAGGGCTTCTCTCGGTCACACAACAGTGTGTGAGAGTTTCCAGTATATGCAGTAAGTGTAACTGGATGAGAGGGAGGGACCGTGTTTGTATCTGTGTGTGTGTGTGAGAGAAAGAGAGAGAGAGAGCGCGCGAGAGAAAAAGCAGTGAGGGAGCAAATCAGGCAGAACTTCAGACAACAATTTATTCAGTGCCATGACATCTCCTGGTCGATATCGCCTCCTGAGTCCTACAATAGCTTAAGCTTTGAATTGTAGTAAGAAAATCTGGATTACCGAAGTGTCTGCTGGTTGGTCCACAAAGAAAGTAGCCAGCAGAACAAAGATTTTGCAGGCTGAGCATCCTTTTTAAATTTTAACCATAATGAAGATTCATGTATCCTCTCCTGGACACTCTGGACAGGCCATCTGTCATGGGGCACATACAGTAGAGACAGACAACCATTCACACCTGCAGCCATATTACAGTCACTAATTATCCTATCCCCATACGTGTCTTTGGACTTTGGACATGTAAAATCTACACAGAAAGGCTCCAGCCTTGATTTATACTCAAGACCTTCTTACTGTGAGGAAACAGTGCTAACCACCACACCACCATGCAGTGGCATTAAGATATATTGACAAATATTTGGTAGTACACACACATAAAATGCATTTGATTGACTGAACTGTTATTGACCTGCTTTTATGTCTGGACTTTGTACTGCCTAGCTTTGAAAGATCGGCTTTGTGTTTTATTGAGCGTAGCTCAGTTGACTTAATGTGTCTAGATATGATACAGAGCACAGCTGTAGCCCTCAGCTCCGTCCAGGTCAGGGTGTCAGGCTGATGATATCGGTTTGGAGGGTGGCCTTTCAGCCTCCAGCGGCACCTTCTCGTAGTGCGAGATGAGATGAGATTTGGCATGACATATGGCCAGCATGTGGGGTGTGAGAACTCCGTCTGCTAATGCCATAGCCTTTGCCCCATCCATCTGAAAGTGCTCACTTCAGCATAGACTGAAACGCCCAGTGTATAGGAGACATTACAAATAACTGTTCATTATGCAGGCCTGAAAAATACAGTGTGTAGAAATCTTGACAAGGCTAAATGGACCTTTCGAGCTTTGTAACAAATTCATTCACTAATTATGCATATTTGTCATTTTCCAAAAGAACATTTCAAAATAATCAAAAATTAGCTTTGGAAGAGTTGGCAATGAAATAACTGGTCAGAATGGAGAGTTGGTTGAAAAGCTGTAGGATGAAGTTTTATCTTAATATGCACACTTTAACCTCTCTAACATGACATTTATTTTAATGGGAAACACTTCCCCAATTCACTGTTAGCGTACGGTCACCATACTGATACAACGGTAAGTGCTCATATAAAACATAATAAAAGTCCCAGATAGTGAGGTCAGTGTATGTACAAGTAATTTCTCTGACTTGAGAGTTCAGCCTACACGCTGTCGTGAACACTGTTTTTTGCACTCTTAGGTCTGTATCCTGTGAAGTAAATCTTCCCTAACATTGCAATCCCAGCAACCAATCAGGAGACAGCTGGCTTAAAGGGCTTTAAAGGGTGAATAACTAAAATGGCTCATGGTTGAACTGAGGTGCCGCACCATGGCTCAGTATGAGATAAAGAATGATCTCTTTTGACTGTAGCGTGCAAAGCCACTCTAGTTGAATCCAAGAATAGTAATATGGAGCTGGAAATAAGCTTAATAAGTCCACTCTAATGTGAAACCTTTTCTTTTATCACTCGAGCCTCAGTTTGTGTCTTGGGGAAACATAACATGTGCTGTCTGTTAATGCAGCCCAAGCCCCACTTATTTTTTTTTAAGCAAACCCCCCCCCCAAAAAATGTCATTTTCAAGGTAAAACTTAACTGAAATGAACCTTGTATGGTTTTGACCTTGGACATTACGGTTTCTTTTGCTGTGAAATTCTTTTGCATACTTTCTGCCATGGCACGCCTTTATGTGATGTTTTCCTTATAAAAAAGCATGTGACACATGCACAGTTGATGAACCCAGTAATTATTCTGTGTGCTTGCTTATTTTTGTGCAACAGGCAGGAAGATTTCACTACTATTTTCTGATAGTGGTAGCAGTATTTGATAACTGCTTACTGATCTGCTGTACATGCAGTATCCAGGTTATATTACCTGCGTGACCTGATTTCTCCAAATGTCCTGGTTTCTCAGTTGAATGCACTCATGTTGACTTTGGTTTTTATCTGTTTGAACTCACTTGTTGAGTGAGGCCCAGAATATAATATGAAAGAATGCAAGAGGAGTGATACAGTGTTATCAGCACTGTAAATTACAATCTACACAAGGCAGAAAGTGTTTGTACCACTACAATTCAGTACCATTGCTTAGTATGCTATTTATTATGTCCACACTCTCTTTATAACATCTACACAATTAAATACTTGTAATGAAACACTGTAATAAAGTGACTGATTGTACAATATGTCCAATACGAAACTGGATGTGATCCACATTGGAGGAATCAAAGAATAATTCCTCCCTCCACACACACCTGAATTAAAACACATTCTGTGCTTCATCAAAGTACCGTGTGTTATGTGCAGCCTTGGCTACTGAATTAAGTAGCAAAGTTGAAGAGCCCTGTTACCATTTTTACTGCAGATACAATATATATATGTTGAGACGGCAGGTGTCATGGCCGTTGGAAATCTGAATAGATGGTTTGTTCAGTCTAATTTGTATTGAACTGGGTTCTTATCTACCTCCCCAGCTTGGTCTCACTTGCCTCCAAGCAGATGGCTTTCTCTTATTTTCTCAGTGAATCACAAATATTGAATTTGAATGAGTTTCCAATCGCTCACTTAAATCATGAGTCATCATGTCTTGTCTGAGCCAAGTAGATGTCAAAGATGGAGTTGCAGTAGGCACTAAAAGTTGCCGTTAGCATTCGCAACATCCTACAGTTTGGAAAGTTGGAGCATGTATCAGAGAGAGACTGAATAAATTTTGTTTTAGAGATGCTTGGATTGGGATTTGATTTTTAAAGGCAATTTAATGCTTCAATGGAGGATGGCTCTTTTTTTTTTTAATTTAATGTTCATTGTATCTTCCAAAACTCCAGGCCAAGTGTGATGCAATGAGCCAATAAGAGAAGGTTTATTAACATAATGCCTCTGGTGCACCCTCAGGGATTGGTGCATAATTTAATATAAGCAGACTTGTGTTAAAATCACTCATCTTGCTCAATAAAGGACAACTGAAATGAATCTTGCATTTTTCCAGTAGTTAACACATTTAAATAAAATTAGCAGTTGTCACTGTGGAATTGGTGAAAATGCTGAACACCAGCAAAAAACAAACAAACAAATGGATTAAATATAGGCAGCCCTCCTAGCATTTGCGTTGGGAAAAAAAAGGGTGCTGTCACACACACACAGCCTGTTAAAGACTACACATAAATATCTCTGTGCAACTCTGTTTCATTTTAAAATATTTTCTCACATTTAGCTCTATGCTTGTTTTAATGGAAACAAACCAAATGCCTCTTTAAATGTTAAACAGGCATGACTTAATAAAGAAGTTCTTTGAAGCCTTTATAAACTTCAAAGGAATAAGCAATCAGAACATTTTCTAACTACAGCTGGAATGGAATGTACTAATGTGTTTGTGTGGAAACACGGCAGCATAATAAATTGTATATGTACGCAGCTGTCTGCTAATTTACATCGGGGTATATGGTAACCTGTGTTGCTAAGGCCAGTAGCTATGAATGACTGCAAATGCCAATGATACATAACAAGATAACATATGAGTAATATATACTGTGTGACCTTGACAATAAATCACACAATACTTGACAAAACTAAAATATGGACTCACAAAGTCACTGCGTTTTATCTCCTGATGTACTTAATGTTGCTACAGCCCACTCAGAACATAAAGGCAATGCTGAAGTTTATACTTGGAAGGTGAAGAACCAGAGTTGCTGCAGTTCATACTGAGTGAATGTGGAAGATTTAAAAAGACTCTCACTGTGCCTTTTTCTTATTTACCTCCTCCTTTTCCCTTCTCTAGCTGCTTCCTCTGAATTTAAGAACCTGGTGGCAAAGTTCTCACTGGTCTCATGTCACAAGTCTGCACTGTCTACACCAGATCTAACCTCTCAAAAATTGCAGATTTGCAACTTGAGAAAACACAGAGAGACAGATTCATGTTGAAAGCAGCATGTTTAGGAATACCGTTTTTTGCCCTCCTGGTCCACTGAAGAGCTTTTGGAGGTTGTTGGAAAGGAATGCGGGTTGCTTGACTTGCTGATCGACATCTGAAACCTCAGCAGTGTGTGTATTGGACCCTTTCGGTTTCAGGGGATTCATTTTGGCAGCCAAGCGGTTAAGCCATCTTTAGCACTAACAAGTTGTTCTCCACACATATCCAATTTCACTGTTGTCTGTCACTGATGTCTCACTGTTGTCATGGAGTTTTGGAGTCTGGATCATGGCATACCTTCTCATTTGTTTTTATTGTTTTGCTGAACAAAGTAAGAAAAGTATGTTTTAGTGTCATTTTAAGGGGATTATGAATTTTGCATATGAAGAAAAGTAGCAGCTGTTCACAGATGAGGCGAGAATGATTGGCCTCCCCATAACAATTTCCCAATTGCTCTTAAACAGAGCAAGGAATTTTTAAGACATCTTTTACAAACTTCCTTGCTTTATTTTAGACTTATATATTATTTTACTTTGTGCACAGAAACAAAATCATTTCACAACACAATCATTTCAGATGACAAAAATATGTCAGCTGAACTATCACTAACATTCACTTTGGTCTTCTGGAGGTAGTTCTTCACCAAACGTGGCGTATGTTTGAGGTTGTTGTTGTGCTGGAAGACGAAGCAACCACGCAAGCCAAGTTTTGCTGCTGACTACTTGAAATTTTCTTTTAGAATCTTCATATATCCTTCTTTCTTCATGATTCCTTCCACGTTGATGAGATTCCCAGTTCCAGATGCGCTGAAGCATCATAACATAATGCTCCCACCACCGTGTTTCACTGTGGGTATGGTGTTCTTTGGGTTGTAAGCTTCTCCCTTCTTTCTCCAAACATAAGCAGCCTCTCTGTGGCCAAAGAGCTCTAGTTTCATTTCCTCTGACCAAATGATGTGTTCCCAGTATGCGAAAGCTTTTTCTGATGGGATCCAGCAAATGAATTGGGGCCATCAACATTGACTAATAATTGTGTTAGATTATTTGTTTTAAAAAATGGATATTATCAAACCATATGCATTGCTGAAGCACTGAATTGTGAAGCAGAAAAATGTGTGCGTAGGCCTACGGGTAACAGCGTTCCTGACTTTGCCACGCACAGTATGCCACGCCTCCCCCAGGATCTTTGTCTTGAACTGTCTTGTGGCTCCCTCAGTGGCATCACAGTAGTCCAGGTGGTCATTGTGCCTCCTTTCAGCGCTATGAGGCTTTAGTGACAGCCTACATGTTGACTCATTGCGGAGATTCTAATGAGAGAACTGGCACCAACCTGGAGCTGTCGAGACCCATGCTGTCTTACAGGACTGATGGCTGTCCCGTGGGATCAGACCCTCTTACTCCAGCATGTTCGGAAATGCGGTTCAAATCATAAATCAGCATCCCCTAAGGGACCTGTGGGGAAGAGAGATGTAAAGAGAGAGAGTTAAAAAAAAAGAGAGAAGATGACAGGCACTGATAAGAAGCATGCAAAGGAGGGTGAGGATGAAAAGGCAAAGCAAAGAGGCAGGGCACAGATGGCAGTACGAAAGGGAAGATGGGAGTTGTCTGTCTTTGAAGCTCCAGCAGGAGCTCTAAAATTCTAGAGAGGATGGAGAAAAATGTATGATTCATTTCCTGCTTTTCGAAATCAATCAGGTGCCCTCTCAACATCTTCCTGACTCAAACACATATCTGCAATTCTAGAAACTACCAAGAGAAGCTATTTCATCATTCTAAAGCACCACACCCACAACCTTCCTGCAATGGGGCAAGAACAGTGGGAAGTAAAAAGTGTGTGGTCCCTGATAGCTACCAGTGAATACAAATGCCCTATGAACGAGCAAGCATCACATATTTTTCTTCAGCCAAAGGAAAGTAGACACACTCCTGTACATGCACACACATGGGCACAGGCTTCCTTATCTTGGTAATTGGCACGGGGGGTCAGAGCGGCAGGCGTAGATAATCATGGCTGGGGGACATAATCTGTTTGCTGCTCCCCTCCCTGCTTCTTATTTCTCTTCTCTCCCTCCCCATCAACCAAAACACACACACACACACACATAGTTTTGTAGTCTATACACACACTCAGCCACCTCTCATCTTTTTTTTTTGTTTTTTTTTGTAATGCCGCACCATGCAGGAGATATTTTGGATGTGGTCGTAGGAGGGCTGTTTTGCTGTAGTGTCAGCATGCAACCATGTACTCAACTGACTACCAGACCCCCCACTTACCACTCCCCAATCCCTTCCGTGCGCCAACAAAACACATCCCTCCCGATTCCACAGTTCCCGACAAAAAAGTGACTCTGTCCTTGGAGCTCCTGCACACAGGGTGAGTTACTTTATGGAGCTGGGAAAGGTAGTTTTGAATCAGGGAAAGGCGCATAGAAATATAGGCAGTAGCTGTAACAAAAAAAAGGGGGTAAAGGAAGAGAGAGCGGGAGAGATGAAGAGGAGGATCACGATATAGATGTCTCCTTGTATTTTTATCTCTGCTTTCTGCTTATATCTTTCCTTTCCATCACAGTCATCTTTGCTGTTAGCAGATGGCTGCCATTTAGATGGCATGCATGCAGACACGAATGCACACACGCATGCATAGAAACACACCCAGATTCATTAGATCTGCAGCGATAGGCCTGCGCTCCTTTGAGTCAGAAAATATGATATCTTAAGATAGGAGCCAAATGGCATTATCGTCAAAAGAGGTCTTATCCTGATAACGCTGAAGAGCAAAATAAAGCCCCTGTCTCTTGCCATAGAAACAATATGAACTTCTGGAGTCTTATGTAACTATTTCTGCTGCGAGCCTTTGCTCTTACAGAAAAAATATCATGCCCAAATGGGTCACTTGCCCCAGTTGAAGAACCCTCGGCCCTCCTGCACACCACATCCCACCAGAGTAGAAAAGTTGTTTCTGCTTCCATTCCCACATTTGCTATATGTACACAATAGCCATTTAGTAAATGGTGCTTCACCAATGCCTGCAGAGCAGAAGGATATAAGGCACTGTATCCAAACTCACATGTATAATCTATATAATATTGTGGCTCAGCCAAAATACTCCTTCCAATTTAGACATTGCATAGCTCATTTTTAAACAAGACACTTCTGCATCTGAAAGTCAATGAAGGTAGTTAACAGAGTTACCAGTCATGAATCATAAAATGGCACCCCTGGGTCTCCGAATAAGGCGTCATTTGCATAGTCTTACCTCTGTAAATTCAATTTTCACCACATATATGAGACATTTGTGGATAGTGGGGAGCAGATTTTTGTAAGTGATTCAAATCTAGTAGTGCTGCACTCTGTTGCAAAAAAAAAACCAAACGACTGTGTAATATCACTGAAAGCATTTTAAAACCACTGAACAATAACTCAGTTGTTTATGGCCTCATCATACACTGAGTGGCAAAATGAAATTTCATGAATTATCTTTTTCATGTGGATTTGCATAATTATTTTACCTTTTTTTCTGTGCTTTACTTCTATTTTTAAGGTCACAGGATGTTTTAAATGCAAAATAACAGATTTTTCAAAATTGGTTATCACCCAAGCGGTGCTAACACCCAGCACAGTGGTAGCACTGTTGCCGCACAGCAAGAAGGTCCTGAGTTCAATTCCACCATCAGGCCCGGGTCTTTCTGTGTGGAGTTTGCATGTTCTCCCCGTGTTTGCGTGGGTTCTCCCCGGGTACTCCGGCTTCCTCCCACAGTCCAAAGACATGCAATTAGTGGGGACAGGTTAATTGATCAATCTAAATTGCCCATAGGTGTGAATGCGGGAGTGAATGTGAGTGCGAATGGTTGTTTGTCTCTGTGTGATAGCCCTGCAACAGACTGGCGACCTGTCCAGGGTGTACCCCGCCTCTCGCCCTATGACAGCTGGGATAGGCTCCAGCACCCCCCCGCAACCCTGAAAAGGATAAGC
>VUQG01021275.1:3898-21497 GCA_015106755.1 Etia nguti | reverse complement strand
GCTGTCTAGTCCTGGGGTCTGACTCTGTTGTAACATAAGAACGTGCAGTCTCTCTCTCACACACACACACACACACACACACACGCATGCACACAAACATGCACAAACTGGCCTGCCTTGTCAGAGTTTTGTTGTGACTCTGCAGAGCTGTCTGCGCCAGGAAGCACAGCGGCACCTCCCTGCTGCTGTGCCCCCTGTCTGGCGTGGCATTCACCCTGTATGTCTTCAGAGAGATCAAAAAAGAGCAGGAAATGTATACACTCTCTTTTGTGCATGTCTCACAGCATTTCCTTCCTTTCATGTGCTATTGGGTGCTACAGTTTTATATTGCCATCTCTCCTTTACGGTATCATTTTAGTCTCTTCTGCAGCTAATATCTGTCACAACTTTCCTCCTTTGTTGTGACCCTGAGTGCTGCTGGCAAATATTTTCCATGTAATATTTTCTATATCTACAATCCAACTCTCCTCTTTTTCTTTTTCTGGTTCTGGTTTACCTTTCATCTGAATTGATGCACTATTTCCCACCCTCTTACAAATACATATTTCTTTGTTCTTTTTTATATATTTTTTTAAACTTTTTGACTGAAGTGAACTTTTCTGTGGTTTCTCCCATGATCAGTCTCTATTTTTTGCTGTGGACTTATAGCTCACACTGAGAAGCATATGCAATATGAATAGCTAGCAGGCGGAAAATCGTTGTGGATAGTACTGGAAAAAAAAGACGGTGAAACTCAGCAAAGAGATTGGACTTTACAGTATTTATAGCTTAAATATTGCAGCTCATATATCCTGCAATCAACAGGATAGTGTTATCTGTAAGGTATTCTGGCATGGTTGCATCATAAAAATGTACCGTGCTCACAATAGAACTGAATTGTATAAATACACCAAGTTCCTTCATCTTGTGTGAATATCTGTGTGTTTTTAGTATTGCTGAACTAAGCACAAATAAATAGCTTCATTAATGCAACTCAAGGCCCTTTTAATTTTTCTGTTAACCTTGATTGACTATCTGAGTGAAAAAAAAAAACTACATTACCTCAGCACCATGTCCTAAGGATAAGTCCCCACTCAGCAGAAAAGTTGCAGTTTTACAGAATTGGTTGTAATTGGTTTTTAGTCCTTCTGTTGCTTTTTAGCAAAGAAACGCTTATTCAAATTTGCCATGACTTTCTTTTGACAGTCATATGACCAGTATGGTGTGTAAAGAGATTATAGAACAGCTGAATGGCTTTTCACACTTCTAAGAGACAGCAAAGAGGAACAAAATGGTAATTTTACCATGCAGTTCACTTCATGCATCTGCTTGGTAGATATAAGAACAATTTATGAGTTTATACAGGGGAAAAAAAGTTTCATGGCTCCAAGGCTGATGACTAATTCAGCCCTGCACACCCACAAAGGCCTTTTCAGTTGCTTGTGGTGATTAAGCCTCTAGTCAGGTTGACATTGGGGGTAGTGTTATAAACTTAAATGAGACGATGTCACCAGGCTTTACGTCATAGCGATTATCAACTGTAGTTATGGGTCGTTAGAAAAATTGTTTGCGTCAGTCTAGTAACTGTATTCCTAAATTGAAAGGATGATGGGAGAATCTGACGACTATTATAATATTTAACATTACTAAAAATCCATAATTCGTAACTGAAAATTTAAATTCCTAAATGAAAAATGACAAAATGCACTGGTTGGCCATTTTATTAGGTACACATTACTTGCACCAGGATGGATCCCCTTTTGTGTTTTGCCTTCAGAGCTGCCTAAACTCTGCAAGTCAGAGATTCAACAATTTGCTGGAAACATTCCTCAGAGATTTTGGTCCATGTTGACATGTTGCCATCACACAGTTGCTGCACATGTATTGGCTGCACATTCATTGGATTGAGGTCTAGTGAGTGTGGGGAACTTGCAGTCAGGTTCTATAAACAAGTTTAAGATTATTTTCTGCTTTGTGACATGGTGCGTTATCCTGCTGGAAACAGCCATCAGAAGACGAGTACGCCATAGTCATACAGCGATGTACATGGTCAGCAGTAATACTCAGGTAGGCTGTGGCCAAGAGCATATCCCTCACATCATTACAGTCATTATCAACCTGAACTGTTGATACAAGGATGTAGGATGGATCCATGCTTTCATGTTGTTTATGCCAAATTTTAATGGACCATCTGAATGTCAGCAGAAATCGAGACTCAGCAGATCAGGCAACTTTTTTTTTTTTTTTTCCATTTGCTGTTGTCTAGTTTTGGTCAGCCTCTGTGAAGCCTCAGTTTCCTGTTTTTAGATGACAGGCGTGACACCCAGCGTGATCTTCTGCCTCTTAAGCCCACGTGCTTCAAGGTGTTGTGTTCAGAGATGTTGTTCTCCATGGTACAAACCAGTCTCCTCTCAAACCAGTCTCCTCTGACCTCTGGCATCAACAAGACATTTTTGCCCAGAGAACTGCCGCTCATTGGATAATTTCTCTTTTTTGGACCATTCTCTGTAAAGCCCACAGATGGCTGTGTGGGAAAATCCCAGCAGATCAGCAGTTTATGAAACAGTCATTCCAGCCCATCTGGCGCTAACAACCATCCCATGTTCAAAGTCACTCAAATCACCTTTCTTCCTTATTCCTGGTAACGGGACTGGGAAGGAAAGGTGAACTTCAGCAAGTGGTCTTGACCGTGTCTACAGGGCCTAATGCTTTGCCTTGGTGCCACGTCACAGTGACATGGTCTTTTCTTAATACTTCTTTTGACGTGTTTACAGTAATGGAATAACTGTATTTCCTACCACTGGCGGTAATTATCATGAACAAATAAACTGGGATTTCTACTGTTTTCCCCATATTGGTGATATGATGTGAATGCAGTATTCAGCCATGTTAATACTGGGCTACACAATGATGAGAAAGAGTCTTATCTAATAAGTTAATGTAGTGGGTATTTAAGTGCTTTAATATTATACTGTATTGATACTGCAACAATACCAATAATATGAATGGGAGGGAGAATAAAATGAAATTGTAAGAAGAAAATCTGAAAAGTGTGTACATGTGGGCAGCTGTCTGTGGTGGGGTTTCTGGTTTTACCTTGAGCAAAACCCAATGAACGCCAATTAACCCCAATTTGCCTTGGCTCACAGCCTCAAATGAGAGAGATCCTGTAAAGTAATTAATGTGAAATCCATAAATGCTGTCATCTGTACAGCTTACGTTCTCTGTCTATCCGTGTCTCCATGTGGTAATTCTGAATAACACTATTGTGTAATCCTTACCAAAAGTCCAGCTAAGGGGATTGGTGACTATAAAATGGGCTCTCTCACTGACTAAACATCTGTGGACACAGAGACAGCAGCTGGTACCGTCTTCCTGGATGTGCCCCACGTTAACTTCATTTAGTATCGTTCCATCACAGCAGTTTAGTCACTCTACAGTGAGTATCTCTGCAAGGTCTTGTGTCTGAGTGACAGCAAGAGAGAAAGGCAGAGAGAGCAGTATGATAAATTGTGAAGCTGAGTGAGGTATACAAAAGCCTCACAGCTGGTTGCCCTTTGCTATTCGTGTGTTCATGAGCACGGTACGGAGCGAGCCAGTGTTTGTGTGCGCGCCTCTCTCACAGAGGAGCATAAGCCAGCAGCAGCAGCAGCAGCAGTAGTACAGCGGAGCGTGTTCAGTGTCTGGATGTTAGCGCTGCCTCTCTCAGCTGCGGGACGAAGCCTTACTGTAGGTATTCACACACACACAGATGCATAAATACATGTGTACATATTGCTGTTTCGACACTCTCCATGCTGATTTTCTTGTGGGATACTTTTTCATATACTGATGTCTCTTCCTTCCCATGCATGCTGTTGTATTGTGCCAAGGTAAATAGTGGTTGTAAAGGACCATTCTTTAATTCCAGGAGTAATACCCATCCTGAGGATTTGACTGTGGTAATCATTGGATGTGGAAATGTGTTGTTCACCAACCAAATGTTTCCATCACTTCATCACGTTTGTCCATTTGCATTCAGAACCCATTTTCATACAGAATTTCCATAAACCCGAGTACCTGCTTTGTTTACGCGACAATTTGCGCTCAGTGTTACCAAAAGACAGCAGTGACCATCTTTGAAGGCAGGCTTTCATGTATGTTTGTGTGCTTTATTTGTGGTAGGAAATGGCACGGCGGAGGTGCAATGGGTGTGTCGTGCCCAGTTTCCAGTAGTGTGGAACCTGAGCTGGTGCTGCCGGTGTGACATGACACACGGGGCTGTTAGTCACTCACTAGAGAAAGGAGAGAAGAGGAGATAACAGTTAAAAAAAAAAAAGGGATATCCTCCTGCTGGAGCGCTCTTCTTAACGTCAAAAAACTAGGGAGGTTAAAATGTTTCGGTATTTCCTTCCACCCCCTGCAGCTTTGCAGCTTTAGACTTGTTTCCTTAACTCCAGTTTTATGGGCTCGGTAATGAACGTGCTCTGAATGAGAGAAAAACACAACTGATGGATGATGAGATGTGAGAGGGGGAAGTGAGGGGATTGAGGCAAGGCAACGGAGAACAAATGGGAAGAGAGGAGACTAGAGGAAAGAGGGAAATACAGAAGGGGAAAATAGTGGGGATAGCCTGAGGAGGGGGAAGAAAAATGGTCTAATGGGAGTATCTTTGTGACTCTCTCTGCTGATGTCCCTCTTATCAAACCAATGCTGGATATGTTGCAGAGATTCTACAGGCAATCTTTGATTGCGAGCTTAGGTTTTTTATGAATTTACAAGATCAAGATCAGTTTATGGCAAGGAAACATTTGATCTAAAAAATAAAAGCCTCCAGGGGATTTTCACATTTCTGCATCACACCTCAAGCTCTCTGTTGTTCATATTCTGAAAAAAAGAGAATAATTTCCTTCTAAGAGATGACTGCAGGTTCTGTTGCTTTGCACATCCAGTAGTGCAGATCATGCATAATGCACACTGTGGAGTTCCAGTGGAAGTTTTAGTTGCTAAATGCAGAATTCACAATACAATTTTAGGTTTTTTTATATATAATCTTCATTTACTGCATTGCTGCATGAACAATGCTGTCAATTGATGTGAATCGAAGGGGGAATAAAATGAAAGCTTCAGGAAAAAAACGGAACCCCTGTTTGCTTTGGATCACAGCTGGATGGGGCGCATGAAATGAATGTAAAGCAATTAGTATAAAATCCAAAAATGCTATTATCTCCACATTTGCTTTCTACCTCGCTGTCTTAGTACTTTTCATCATGGTTTCTATGTGGTAATTCTAGTAACACTACCATGTAATCCTTATCAAAAGCCCAGCCGATGGTGCTGATCATGTTTTACATGCTAAATTGAAATTTCAGAATACAATTTAATGTGGAATGCTGTTAATTTTTGAAATATACATTTTATTTACTGCATTCATTGAATTTCTGTGTAAAGATTACAGTACAATAGGCACATGTGATCCAGTTGAAGATGCTCTTATCATTTCGTACATTTATTAATTCGTGACACACTGATTAGATTAGATTTATAAGACATGGTTGTGGTTTCATTTAGATTTATTGCATGTTTTGTACCAGCGACATCCTTAGACTGTGAAGGATGCTCTGAAATCTTTCCATTAAAGGAAAAACTAGTACTGTGTCGACACCCTGTGTTTTTAACCAACCAGTTAAGCTGCTGCTGCAGGACCACATTCATCTGCTGCTTGTGCTATGTTCACTCCCACATCGAGTTTCATAATTTAAAAGAACTTCCAAACAATGACTGATTACCTGTCAATGCTCCCAGCAGAGTTCAGCAACCATGAACACTTGCAGCATTTTCCTGGTGTAAATATCCCCCCCGGGGAGACTTTGAGAGGAGAAATCCCTCGTTCTTTAGCTACTACTGTTATTGTCAGGCTGTATATTTTTGGGAGTAAGTCAGTGTAAAAATAAATAGTCACACTGCTTCAGTGGTTAGAATACCTTTAAAATCAAACACCCTGAACATGGTGAATTGGTAGTAAATTAAGCTTTGTAGTGAAGGGTTTCTTTGTTGAAATAATTTGTGTGGAATGAAGTGAAGTGTGTTGAAGAATAGCTAAAATCATTTCCCCGTGTATGCAAATAGTACCTGTGGGTGTGCTGCTCAGTTGATATTGCCTTTTGGAGCTTTTTGACGCCTAGGTATTTAAACAATTTTCACACAAAGAGAAGAAAAAAACTCATTGCTTTTGTCATATGCTCACTTACTGCAGCAAAATTCATTGTCTAATGAAAACTGTTTCCCAGGCTTGTGTATCTCTATGAATCAGATAAATCCACCACCTCCCCGTCTTCCCCTCTGCTGCTCTGCATCACAGTTTCTGTTTCTTTTCTGTCTCTTTTCATCACTTGGCATATTGCTTTATACACAGTCCATCACCTGCTCATTGCGGTGATGCCGTGTACTCCTCGTCTCACATGTCAGTTTGAGGCTTTTGCAGCAAAGGTAATAAGGAGTATGTGACGTGTTTATTCTGCTTGCTGGTTTTCTTCCTAGTGTGGAGGTGGTACCACAGTCTTTAATCAGCGCTATCATCGTGGTGTGCAGGGATGGCACTAGCTGGCAGAGAGACAAACTGATCTATTTTGGAAATTAAAGGTTCGTTGGACTGGATGCCGTTAATAATTGTCACAAAGCTATTCCTCTAGTTCTGCGCTTCTATTTATTTTAGGTTCATAACCCTATAAAGACATTTTCTATGGAGACTCTGGTACATAAAAAGAGTGATGCCGATCCATCTGGTCAGTGTTCCTAAAATTTTACACAGCAGGTGGTGCTGGATGACATGCAGGAGGTGTAGCTTTAAACACTAAATACCGTAGCTCCTATTGTTTGACTGTGGATTGCTTTGGTTTCAGATAAATTTTTTTTCCACAACATCTAAAGCAAAAATACAGGCTGCTTATGGATTAAAAAAAAACAGACGAGCTATATAAATGTTGCTCAGACCAGATCTATCTAGCATCACGACTCAGAAGGAGAGATGGGAGTTTGTGCTGCCAGCAGTTCTGATGAGAGGCCATGCTTTGTCAAACACTGTCACTTTATCGTGTTGATGTCATTAAATAGATCCATGACAAATGGCTTATCCCGTGCCCTCCAAGGCCAATAGGGGTAATGGCAGATAGAAGGCTAAAGAGGAAAAATATCTAAGTAATTAGAAAAAAAAGGTGGACAGAAGAAAATGATTGGAGCAGGACAAAAAAAACAAAAAAAAATGCTAATCCCACAGCTGTCTCTTTGGTAAGATTTTACTTGTTCACTGAAGGAACTACAACACACAGGAGTGCACTCATTTGAATTCTTTTCTGAAAAATGTAACAATTCTTCCAAGATGATGATGTCAGAGAGGGCTGCTGATAATAGCAGGATGTAGTTGTAGCAAGTAGCAAGTAAGAGAAAAAGACAATGTAGGACTTGGGAGTGCTGGAAGTGTGCTTTTTAGGCTCGTGAATACACAGTGCAGTCCAAAATAGCAGTGCCATTAAGAAGCATGAATATTTTTTTTTCTTATTCATTAGTCTTTGTTACAAGATGTGCTGGTAATGATATACAACAAGCTGAATCTCAGGGTGTCCACAACAACAAGCACATCAGTGATTTAATGTAAAACGAAATAAAGACCTGTTTGCATTATAATTAACAATACAAAAAGATTTTTGGATATTTTCCTCATTTATTCAAATATTTTTTAAACGCTGAGTCATTTTCATAAAACCACAATACCCATGAATGCATTTCATTGGCGTCTCTTCAGTCAAATAAATTCCCATTAGTCTACACTCGATACACTCGATCTGTGCTTTTTTGAGCTGTGGCATTCACAATGTCCCTTATAAAGATGATAGACAAGACAAGATTTAAGATATAATGAAATTAGAGTTCTATTAACTTCACATTAGAGATAAATACTTTTTATGCTGACACGTAAAAAAAGTATAAGATCTAAGAAGTACATTTTTTTCCTTTTTAGATACTGGACTTACGTCAAGGACAACAGGAGTCTCGGTTTTAAAATGGATGAAAAAATACCAGCGTGTCTAGTCATATTAACGGTGGATAATGTTGGTTTATGAGGAGACTACAATACAAAAAAAAATCTATAAGGCAGAAGTTTTGATCAGAGTACTGATTTTAGTATTCTGCTGCTAAATTAAATGGGGTTTTTTTTTCATTTTGATAAATTTTTTAAGTATTGGTAAAAATGTGCATTGAACAGTTAGTAAGAAAAATTTTCAGCATTTAACATTTATCATTTAAACGTTAGAATTGCTAATGCATGCTGGGATATTTATTGAATGAAGAAGAAAAGCAATTGTCGGATCTTTGGTACAGGAACCAGTAATATATAGTATGATGTACAGTGTGTAGTTTGTGTGGCTTGTCAAAAAAGCACATCAGCACTGCTTTTGGCTTGTTTATTTTTACTGTAAAGTCGCTGAGCCAGCAAACGCAGCTCTGGATCAACGTGTTCTTGACGGTTGTGCTCCGCTCTGCTCTGTTCAGAGCTTTCCTTTGCCTTGTTTTGGAAGTCGTGTCAGCACAATCTCAGACTGGCACTGACTCGTCTCTGGTGGGTTGACAGGTTGGGTTGGCAGCAGGGCGACCAGCTTGTCTGTCTGCAATGTCAGCAGCACTTGACACTCGTGGCTCAGTTTGTCAGTGCACCAAATTTACTGGTGATAAACACATGGGGTAAACCTGCTAATGTTCCACATGCCGCCAATATTTGTGTGTTTTGGTTGTGTAAAACGATATGTTGTGTAGCCTTATTTTGAAGTTTCAACATTAGCATTATTTTGGAGGGAAAAGTGACCAGCTTGGTGTATCCAGATGTCTCCGTCTTCCTGTGTTTAACTTTTATGTGGTCTTTAGAGCTTTTCAAGTCTCTTCTATTTTTCTTTTAATTGTTCTACATTCTCTTCTTTGTATTTGCATTTCAGGATACCACTATCCTTCACTCTCTTGAAGTTGCTCTACCTTTACTCCATCTTAACTCCCTTTTACAGTCCTTGTCTTCCTGTCAGATCTTTCTTCTTCATTATTTATGGAAAGTGGCCTCGTTGTGGAGCTGTCAGTTGCAGCTGATAAGAAAGCTGCTTCGCTTGCATTAATTTTGACTGAACAGTCACCAAATTTGTGTCTGATGTCTCCGTCAGTCTTCCCGTGAATGTAATTTGTCACACCATTTGCCTTGTGTTAGAAGGCATAGCAAGGATAGGTTAATACAGTTGCATCAGGATGCGGTGTTAACACATTTAACACTTTTTTTATCCACACCAATGAGAGTTTTTGTTGAAAGCATATTTCCCTTGAGGTACAAGAAGATGTCTCCACAGTAACACTCTGGGATGTGTTAGCTACTGCTGCTGGTGATCTGGGGGTGATTGACTTTGTTTAGACGTGTTCTGACCGGGGTTCCTGTGATGCCATATCTATGATCAGCATACAGATCAACATTTAATAAACGTCAAACAAAATAAAGTGCATGTTTTTACAATCAAAACGCACAGACTGCGACTGATTCATTAATCTTTAGACAGATGTAACAAGATGTGTGTGCGTGTGTGTGTGTGTGTGTGTGTGTGTGTGTAAGGCAGGGGGATGGGGTGGCAGGGAGCATTGAAGATATCCATGATGCGCAGCAGACTCTCATTTTTTAAATGTCTCTTTAACCCTATGATCAAGTAATACTGTAATATTCTCAGCTAGTCTTTCAAATGTTTGAAAAGATGGAAATAGATTTTGGACCACATTTGTTAAACACAGACCTGTACAGTATAAATACACATCAATGCACACTCATAACCTACAGTTTAATCTTGCTCGCCATACGTTTGGAAAGAGACTGTTTCCTTTATACTTCCTGATTCAATGTTGACCAGCTATTCTACCATAACCCAAAGTAGGCCAAGCCATGCAGCTCAGCCCTGACATCTGGTACAACTGGGAGGGAGGATCATGACACAGCTGGCAGGAATAATGGAAACTGGGTTATTGTTCTGAGTATGGAAATGAGAGCTGTAAAGACACGTACAGAGGACATTAAGAGTGATTATGGCAAGAAGAATGACGATGACTCATAAGGGCACTTCTCCTTGATGGTGATTTTGTCAACAGGATCTAACGTGAAAGAAGAGATGTTATCACTTTTTGATGTAAGATATTTATTGGTAATTAACAAGGCTTTTAGCATTGCCACTACTTTCTCCTGTTTTCTCTGGTTACTCAGTGCTGTAGCACCATTAGTGAAGTGTATGGCCATGGCGAGTGTAATTTAAATTTACTGTAGACAAGCAGACTGGATCAACTGTTAAAGACAAGGAGATTTGCTTGAGTATTTCTTGCTTTGTCAAAGATCTATGATTTTTAAAAAAAATTTTTTTTTAATGTTTTTTAAAATACTGTTTGATGTAGCCAATTTATTAACCTTTGAATTTCATCCAAAAGAAAGAAAAACTGAGTGAAACAAGTAATATTTACTGTTCCAATTTTGGCAGAATCTAAAATGATGAATAATTAACTGTCTCTAGATTGAGAGACAGCAGACAGTTTTAAGTAAGAGGCTAATTAAATTTCACACCCTTTTATTTCAATCCACTTGCTCTAATTAACCAGACACTGTAAAAAATGTAGATGTAACATCAATGTGTCATGGAAGTCCCTTTAACTTGCTTTATTTCCAATGGCCAGCAGAGGGAGACTCCTCTTGATGCAAAAAGAGGTCCAGTTGCTAAGAGGATGCTATGTCTTACTTGACCTATGACCTCAGTATATATTTTGTTAAAGAGTTTATGGTGTCAGTCACAAGCTTCAATACAGCTGCTGGATAAATATGTAAATATTTAAAAATTATTTAAAATTGGTATTAGAGCAGTCTGTGCCTTAGTGTGTGGCTACTTTGTGATTGACAGGAAAGTCAAAGTGCCAGACTTGAGGCTTTTAAACAGGAGTCCACTAATCCATGGGTGATGCTGCTATAGCTACACATGGACTATAGTCATTGGGAGTGACTGAGTTACATTGTCACCTTGAACACTCGGTAGAGCCCAAACAATTATCATTATTTTTTTAAAGAGATCATCATCTGAGAATTTGATGAGCAGCTACACTGTGTCTGTTGTTGTTTAATTTCGATTTTTCACTACAGGACACTTTTTATTAGGACCCATGTGCAGGCATATTGTTCTTGATGATCACTGATGACATTGTATTTCTCTTTAGTTTTCCGTTGTTTACTTAAAAAATACATTTTCATTAGAAAGTGCTAAGTCCTCCAAAGCCATATAACTGCTTTCTTTTTCTCATCATCCATTATACTCTGAACAATAGCTTAGAGCTTACTTTCGCTAATATGTGTTTCTTGTAATGACATCCATTGAATTTTAAAAGATTAATGCTGGGTTGCTGACAATTCCAGAAGGGCCATTACTTAATGAATGCCTCTTGGGTGTTCATTCATCTAGTTCCTTCATATCACAGTGAATAAAGAGTTATTGATTTCAGTCGTGGATCGAAGCATATCGATGACCGCTAGACAATAATTCTCTGGAAGTCAATCATCTGAACAACTGCTGAACTTAATGTCAATGAGGTGCAAAGTGTTACTTGCCAAGTGAAGATTTTACTGCCTAGAGAATTTAACAATGGCTGTTTTGATTAAACTGAACAAATCTTTAATTACCAAAGCCTTTCAGAGTGAATCTATTTCAAAGCAAGTGAGTTTAAGGTGTCACTGCTTGCAATGTAACATTTATGTCATGAGGAGTACATTTTTAAACAAGCTTTTACTTCACAACAGCTGCTAGCTTGTAGCTAACTGTAAGATCTGGATAACGTTAGCTTTAGCCACTTTGCCTTTGTCAGCTTCTATGATTTAAAAAAAAAATTTTTTTTTAGGTTTTTTAAATACTGTTTGATGTAGCCAATTTATTAACCTTTGAATTTCATCCAAAAGAAAGAAAAACTGAGTGAAACAAGTAATATTTACTGTTCCAATTTTGGCAGAATCACTTTGCCTTTGTCAGCTTCCACGTTCAGCTGGGTGAGGCTGATTTAAGAGTCCGATTAGGTTTGTTGTTACAAATAATTTTGTGGTTGTCCTCCACGGTTTGCTTTGTGTCTTCACTCATAGTGAGGAGCATCCATGCTAGCAGGATGTTAGCATGTGGCTGTGACTGGCCCTGTGACTATTGTGCTATGCACATGCTATGTGCATGCATGAAATGGACCAGCTCTAACTGTACAAATGGGGGGTTGACTGGCTGGTCACCATTCTGGTCCCCTGCCAGTCAATCAGTGGATTTCTAGTGTTCAACTATTAATTTGACTGATGCATTTTACTCAACTGACACAGATCAAGCAAACCCTTTCTCATTCACCTTTTTATTATGCTTTTAATCACTTGATTGCCTATTTATGTGACTATGGCTCTCCCGCACTGGGTTTCACATGAACAGCTGATAGACAGAATGATCTTTATCCCGGGTATTAAACCATTTTTCAGCATCACGATAATACAATGGGAGAGGCAGGGGTTCATTTTGGCACATTAAAATCAAGTTCAGTCGTAAACAAGTTTGGCATTGCTTCCGTATGATATAATGAAGTTTTTTCATTAATGCAAAGCAAAAATTTTTTACACACCTGTAAATGTTTTAGCTATCATCGGGATCATCTGCATTATCTCTGTTCAATTAAGAGATTCATTATCCCAGTCAGAGGATAGAGAGTCAAGAAGCTTGCTCTTTGTTCAGTGGACTTTTGGGCTCTTATTAAGAAAAGAAGCAGCAGAGACCTCATTATCTAGTTGAGTGGATACTGGGTGTCTACCCACTTCACTGCACTGGCCCTGTGTTCTGTCACATTACATATTACCTGGCTGCACATACTCAGGAGAAGAGCGCCTCGGTAATGCCCCCGAGATAGTGGCATTTAATGGAATATCTTACTGGGCTGAGATAGTTTAATGAAGTACATTTTTCAAGGTTTTGTGACTACCATGGTGTGATGAGCAAGAGAAATATGTGTATATGTAATATATCTACAAATTTTAATTCAAGTAATAATTAGTTTATTATATTTGAGTGGAAATGTGTTCTTGTATAACTGATACTGAAATGCAATGTTAGACAGAAAGAATGTAGGATAAAATAGAGCAGTGGAGAAAATTGTTTATTTTTATTTATCAAGTCATGAATTCGGTGAGCTGCTGACATTTGCAATCTTGACTAAAGGTGACTGAGTGGAAATATGCCACATTTTTGCATACCTCCTGTGTACATTCAATGAGTAATGTAAAAGCCTTTTATGTTGCACAAATTTTTAATCACATTTTAAAGTGTCACAAGGATTGTTTTGACATCCTTATGAGTTTCTTTAACATCTTTCTGGATGTGAATGACTTTTTTCATGTTTTTTTTTTTTAGGTTTCTTTATGCAAATTGTACCTTTTGCTGTGGGTCAAAATAAACAAGACAAAGGCTGAAATAGTTGAAAGTGATTGTGATGCTTTCACAGTGTGTATTGCAAATCATTTCAAATCACATTTGTGTCAGATTTTTCTTGCAGAAAAACAACTTGGCTTTGAAGATATGTACATACAGCTGGAAGCAACCTCTGTCTTCTTCTACACAATTTTCCTCCCCCATAGCGACTATAATTAGATCAAGTACATAAAAGACAGATTTCTAGCAATTCATCAGCCCGCACTGGCAAACCAAGAGCCTTCCTGTCCTTATGTGTACATATTTACAAGTGTACGAGTTTGTGTTCACAGATTTATGGGGTAGAAAGTGCAAACCACCATATTCAGTGTGTACAAATTATATATGTGATGGCATCAAAGCAAATTGTCCCTGGGGGAGTTGCTATATTATGTTTTTCGGTGCTGTAATGCTTTTTGGCAAAAGGCATGGCAGATGCAGAGCACAGACCTGGGAAGCAGTTTAAGAGTTTTATTATTGTCTCTTAGATGAATGTGATGTAAAAGAATGGATGTATCACATCAAGGATGGATGAAAGCGGGTTGTTACTGAGGCAGACTGGTGGCCGTGCAGGTGGGAAGATTTGCAGGTAATGGCAGAGAACGAGGATGATGGAGAATGAGCTGGCAGGAGAGTGAAGCAGGTGAATGAGATGAGCTGGAAGACAGGTTGATATTAAAAGGGGCATGCTGGCTGGTGCAAGGGGGATCTGGGGGATCTAATGAATGTACTGGCTAAAAGGTAGGGTGCAAACAGGGAAGGAAACAAGAAAACTAAAGTGGTCTGAGAGTGTCTGGTTGAGAGTGGTTGGATTTTTCACTTTGGAAAACAAATTTCAATGTTCTCAAACATGAAACTAAGGTAGCTTTTTTTTACATGCATGCACAAGGCTCAGATTCAAGCTCTTAGGGGAACAAATAGTAGACAAGAGTTACAGACTTCAGTACTATTCGCCATGTTTTCAAACCCTTCCTGGCAGACACCTTTGCTATGAAGTACAGGTGGAAGATTTAGCACAATATTTCCAAGTTAGTTACAAGTGTGTGCACAGAAATGTACATATTTTCGATCAAAAAACATGTTTCAGTCTTTCCATGTGGGTTAGCACTATCATTTTGTGGTTAGCAAGAGTTTTTATTCACTCTGGCAACAAACACAGTTAAATCCCACTTATAAAACACTGGAAGTCTAGGTGTCATATTGTATCGTTGAATATGACAGCGGTCTACTCACCACCGCTGTGGAACTATTTAATTACCACTGAAATGCTGTGGCTGGAATTCTTCTGTGGTCTCTTCCAGTTAATTGTGTGTATAATTAAGTAATTCTTACTCTTTGTTAACTCTTATGGCTCCTGAAACCTGACATTTGGGAATCTTTACTTCCTTTTTGTACGTCACATAAATGCAGCAAACAGGAAAAAGAGTGAACGTTAGAACAATTATTGTCTGTGCTTTACTTTGCCTACCTCAAGAGCCCCAGAACACAATCTGCTTCACCCAAATGCATGAGTCTATTTGCATATTTGCTCAATAAAATAAAGATTTTTGTTCAGCCTGCTCCAGTTTGTAATCACTTAAACTTTTGTATCAAGTGAATTATACAGCTGTCATCATGAGGTCAGTGTGAGTTATATTAATGAGCCAATTCTAATTTGAAAAAACTCATAATTCAGTTTGAGCAGAGTGAGACCATAAACAGCTCAATGCTATTTGCTCCAGAAGATACGGCTTTGGAACTCTTTGGTATTGGTTTTTGGTAAACAGCATGAAAATATATAATCTGTCATTTTGTTCATTTTAGGAATTTGTTCACATTAGTGTTGCAGATGGGGAGTGGGATTGCATCTGAGCCTCTTCTTTTTTGCAGGGGTGATGAGGTTAACAGATGAGGTCTGGCAGAAGTTTCTGTAGGCTGTGATGTTTGCAGACAACACTGTGATCTGTGGTGAGAGTAGGGAGCAGGTGGAGCAGAGTCTGCAGAGGTGGAGGTATGCTGTCGAGGAAAAAAAGAATAAAACTCAGTAGAAGCAAAACACAATACATGCTTGTGAATGAGAGTGAGATAGGTGGAAAGGTGAAGATGCAAAAAGTAGAGGTAGCGAAGGTGGATAATTTAAAAAACCTGGGGTCAACTTAACAACAGACAGTTCACTATAGAGGTAAAGAAGAGACTGCAGGCAGGGAGGAGAGGATGGAGGTGAGTGTCAGAGGTGATTTGTGACAGAAGGATAGCAGGAGGAATGAAAGGGAAGCTTTACAAGCCAATAGCGAGACGGTGGCTTTGACAGAAAGACGAGAGGCAGAGCTGGAGGGGGTAGAGTTGAAGATGTTAAGAGTTTTGTTGGGAGTGACCAGGAGAGACAAGATTAGAAATGAGTACATCAGAGGGACAGCTCAGGTTGAACAGTTTGGGGACAAAGTTAGAGAAGCAAGGCTGAAATGGTTTGGACATGTGCAGAGGAGGGATAGTGGATATACTGGACAAATAGGGACAAATAGAGTGAGATGACGCTGTGGTGACTCCTAAAGGAAAAATCCGAAAAAATAAGTAGTTCTATAGCACAGTAGCCATTCTGACTTCTCCTTGCTTACATTTGAAATAAGCTTCTATACACAAGGACACAAATAAAATTAATTTTTTGCTTGTTTTGCTATCTTTTGTGACGTGGATGATGAGAAAAATATTAAAATAAATAAATGCCCTACAACAGCTTAAGTTAAGTTTAGAAGATGGATGGTTGGATGGTCATTTCTCTGTTGTCAAACAGAAATGAGTGTGCAGACAGGACTTGATGAAATAAAAAAAGGTAGACATATGGAAATATTTCAATGGACAGAAAGAAGTGGCACCTCTGCTAAGAGAAGGAGAACTGCCATAAACTTTCTTGTTAATGACCAAAGCAAGATTAGGTTATTCTTATGCAGGAGTGGTTGCAGAGCCTGGAAATTACCTGTCATCACAGTGAGAAATGAGCGCATGGCTCCACACACTGCCCACGGCTAAACACAGGCTTCCTCCTCCATAAAGACACCACTGTCACGACATACAACCCAGGATAAAAAATTACGACTCTGGTCGATATCTCACATGGGAAGCTTTCTAAGCAGCTGCGTTGCTTTACCAGTCTGCCCTTTAAATGCGAAGCGGGAACTCTTATAAATCTTTCCCGATGGGACATGTTTCTCTTATTTCACACGGCAGTCAAGATTAAACTGCAGGGCACTGCCTCAAGATTCAAACAATAGCACAGCGACGTCATATATAAAACAGTGTTCGGTGAAATGTCACTCTCTACCATCAGTGTCAGTAAACAGCAACTATTTTATGTCACGGCTGGAGTGCTAATGAAAGGGAACAAGAGGAGCAAAGGTTACATGATACTTTCTGATTACTGGCGTACATAGCAGGTGCGTAGTACTTAATGTGTCAGGTATTATTAAAATTTGGTGGGAAGGAGTTATAAGCCATTATAGCAACAACTCCTACACGTCCCACCTGTTGGGCTAGCCTTTCCCATGGGAAATTACCGTGACTCTCCTACCGTATCACTCGTGACTGGGATACATGAGGTTCTAGCAGCAGAGGGACTGATAATGATGAGTCCAAGAGCCAAACATAATTATCATAGTTTTGTCATACGTGCATGCGAGTTGGCATATTGAAGCTGACAGTTTCATACAGAGCCTGGGAAGCATTTTGGGGGAATTTTATGAGACCAGGTTTTCCTTATGCAGAAATCCTCTTTCAAAAGACTCAGATGTAAACTCTAAAATGATCTAAATATAGATACATTTACTAGAAGAATACTTAACACAGAGGAGGACATGCATGAGCACTTTCTTTGAAAAAAAGAAGATTCCAGACAGGAGATGGTCATGCGACCCTTTCAGGCCTGCGCTAAATAGTGTGAGCTCACCAAATAGAAGGGTACGCTCCAAAATATCCATCACAAGGAGTGCATGTGTCAGGGAACTGAAGGTTATGAGTCACTGTGAAAAAACAGTTGACTTTTTCTATTAATGGTTGCCACGTTGCCATCTGAGCTTTTACTTTATTTTCTTTTTATAAGTCTGAGACTGAAAACAGAGATTCTGGAGCAACATGTTGAT
>VUQG01021271.1:0-13129 GCA_015106755.1 Etia nguti | reverse complement strand
ACTTCAAAAACAAATTAAAAAAAAAAAAAAAAGCCTCAAGAAAAGGGCACTTGGGGGACCTATCAGGAAAGGGGCAGGTGCTCAAGCCCCCCCTGCACGTGCCTGCTGCTTACTTTTATACTATTTTAACCTTTTCTCATGTTCAGTTGACTGAAGTAATATGTAGCTCATAGGCGAGTTTAGACCCTTTTTGGGTCTAGTATAGTATACTATACATCAATAAACAGGTAGGAGTGGACATGTTTATTATAAAGGTAGTATAGTTTCTGTTTTACCCATATTCGTGATGATGACTTCACATAACCAAGCAGTGTGCTATACTCAGATAATTTTCATCAGATTATATTATCATGTATAGTGTAGTATAGTATACTATAACATACTATACTATTAGTATACTATTATAGTAATGGCAGTAACGATAATGCATTTTAGTATTATTTTCTGACATTGACATTCTTCTAATGTCAATAGCTGTAATGTCAGCAGCTGGATAGTGGTAAGACTAGTGGTAAGTGTAGTGGTAAGACTGCACACCTTTGGAGCGGGAGTTGCAAACTCGATTTCACTACATGTTGTACTGTGTATGTGACAAATAAAATTTGAATTAATGTTATATTTTGTCTACTGGAGTCAGGAGAGAATGAAAACTGTGCAGTATTGTTGATGTCGTGATGTTACAGTGCACTCAGTCAGAGGCATTGTAGCCTAAATCATTAGAGATTATTAGCTAATTTTAGCTTTCTGAGCCACTAGTCTGTTGGTATATCATGAGTTACCAGCAAATAAGCTGATGTACTTTAATATTTTAGTTGGTTAAAACATTTCTATTCCTGTTCTGTTGTTTGTTCACAGTACAGATCCAGATCCAGGTGAGAGCAAGTAAAAAGGACGTTATCTGTCTATGTTCAGTAGCAGCTTGCTTTCAGTCTGAATATTGTTATAAATTGATATGGAGCAGTGTATGCTCCATGTATGCTCCCTCTGTTTCCCTGTTACATTTAACTTTTGGGTGACAGCACAATATATTATATTATTATGTATTATTATGTAAAGCTGAATATAATGTGTTTGTGTATGATTGTCAGTGCAAAGAAGGAGGCGAGGACAGAGCGATTGCACAAGAGCAGGAAGAACCAGGGGAGTAAATGTGCAGATAATGAAATTAGCTGGAAAAACAATATTTATTTTTCACCAAATTATTATAAAATATCATTTCACATATTTTGCTCGCGCAGCCTTTCTGCGTGGAGTTGGCATGTTCTCCCTGTGTCTGGGTGGGATCTCTCCAGGTACTCTGACATCCTCCCACAATCAAAACACATGCAGTTAGTGGGGTTACTGTAGGTCAGTTGGTTATTCTAAATTGCTTATAGGTTAGACTACTTTGTCCTTTTAATGCAGGAATAAATGCCACAGTAGCGTTTGCTGCATGTCCATTTGCTGCAGATTTGTCTGAGTAAATTGGATATCCCATTAAGATAAAACTATTATACAGCAGCTAAAAATGGCGGGAGTGTTTTAGGTGTCGATGCCCTGCATTTGTCAGAGTTATGGCAGAAATGTGGCGCTGCAATCTTATGCTTAAGAGGATAACAAAGAGCTTGCTCATCGGCTGGCAGTGGTGCAGACAGAGTTCATGTAGTTGGTCTGGAGCCAGTTTATGCGTTATGTGTAACCGATACAGCGCAGAGGGGTGGGTGGCAGAAATGGTATTTGCTGGGGGCAGAAGAGCTCTCTGTCACAGGGTGTTCTGGATGAAGTAGTTACCACAACATAATCCTCGTGTCACTGACTTTCTTTGATACACTGCACTGCGCAACGTCAGTTTGTCTTTATAGTAAATCTAAAATCTGTTCTTTGTCTCAAACACTCTTCGGGACTGAAGGGTGGCTGTAATAAAGCTAAAAGGGTGACGTGAGTACAGAATAAATTTAGTCACAGCAGAAAGCAACAAAGAGGCAGTTGTTTAATAATCAGTGGATCATTCATAGACTGTTTACAGAGAATCTAATTTAACCAAAGGAGATCAAAATAACGTAAAAATATGATGGAAACATGAATCAGGTCATAAAAAGTTACAAAGGTTATATTTCTGCTTCAACTTGGTTCTCAAGTATTTTTCCTTTCTTATTAATTCACCTAATTATCTTTATTTATCAAAATGTCATTGATTCATTATTTATTTATGCTTTGCATTGTTCCATCTTTTTATTTTCCCCAAACTTTTACTAATTATCCTATGACGGTTACATGAATACAGAAGCAACTTATTTTGTAGAACGTTTTATTAATTTCTGATTTTGGCAGTTTATGTCTTCCACAGCTGCTCGGCTTCAGCTCATTATTAAGGACAAACTAAATGTATAGCACTCCTGACTCCTGCCATAACCTTTAAAATAATATGCTGTAGCTGAAGTAGACGGACAAATTCATTTCAGGAAACATTAGAAACAATGCAATGGAACATAAAAGTACATGGGCTCGGGTCATAAGAGATCCCTCTCAGTCACATATTTTTTTATTTATTTGTTTTGCCTGTCCCGTTCGGTACTTTAGCAATAGGAATTGTTGTCTGAAGGCCAGGAAAGATGCCCAATGGATTTATTTTTTCAAGTGGAAAAAATATGCCAATACCATATTTTTCCACTTGATTAATCAATATTATCATTGTTTATTTATTTTATTTTATTTTATTTTATTTTAAGTTATTACAAACTGGACAGACAATTATACGGAAAGGGAGAAAGAGAAAGAAAGAAAGGGAGAAATAAAACAGAGGGGAAGGGGGGACAGCAAAAGAAGACACTGAGAAAATCCGTTGGATCATCTGTTAAAAGAAGAAAAGAGAAAACAAACAACAAGAGAACAACACAATATAGGGACAACAACCTAGATACGTGTAAGTAACAGTAAATACTAAATATTGAATGTTACTGAGCAGCACGCAGGACCGACAGTGCAGAAAATGCTTTAAGGTAGCAGCCAAGGAAGATATATTTTGTTTATGTGAGCACTCGTGTGTACACCTGTGTGCGTGAGTGCGCTTCAGTTCAAAAGGTTTCTCCATGTAACGATCTGCTAGAGGGTGCGGGGAGCCATAGCCTCCCCCCTCCAGAGCATGAAGTGGGCGCGGAGGAGACCCGGGCGCGGACACCCACAGGCCCCCCAGAGTGCTAAAACCCAAGGAGGACCACCGGAGAGGCAACCGCGCCATCCTCCCAGAGCTGAGGAGACCCCCGACGGTGGGGTCACCCAGCAACCACAGTCCAGAAGCCACAGAGGGCTGCAGTGACGAGCCCGCAGGCCCTGCCGGCAGCCAGCCACACCAGAATGGACCGAGCCTCGGTCCCAGAGGCCCGAAGGCCGAGGGCACCCCACCCCCCGGAAGGGGCCCGACCTGGCCACGGGCGCCAGGCCCCACCAAGCAGCCGCTGGGAGTGAGCCGGGTACGCACCTGAGCGCCCAGCCCCGAACGCCGAGAACCACCAACCCACCGAAGGCTGAGGGTATCGGCCACCGGCAGTCACTCTTAGAAGAAGACAAATAGTCTTCTTTTATTATAAGACTCTTTGTTCTTCTAATAAAAACAACCCAGCAGCTACAGTGTGAAACTGTAACAACTGTCCTCAGGTTTTCTGAGCTGTTCTTTAGTTTGTTCTTTGTGATCGCCACTTTTACTTGATCTCTGTATCTTCTTTATAGTCTTACATCTTGTACTTGCATATTCATCATTTGTAGTCTGCCAAGTATGAAGATGATTTATGCTAAAACCATTGTATATATCCTTATTTAACTGTATTTACTGTTGTCCGCGTGAGAAGAAGATGGATTTGGAGAAACATTAAAAGATGGATTTTGATGAATAGCCTATAGTGGTTTGGAAATATTCAGAAGTTACTAACGGATATATTTGTGTGCTATATTTATCAGCTGGTGTCACAGTTGTCAGAGAAGATTCCTGGTGTTCTTGCAGAAAACTAATGCAGCATTCACGGCAGAATCCTCCCCGGAAAAACAAATGTAATACATTGCGGGGAGCCGCGATATAGCTGCTGGTGACAAACGGTTTGCCACAGTGTGAGAAATGCAGTGAATGTAAATGCTCAGTGGATTTTAGTCTTTTTTAAGGAAACACAAAATAATGTGTTTTGTAGTTAACATTATAAGAATGGATGGAGAACATTATCCCTGGCCTCCATGAGTGTTTAAACTTCATAAAATCCATGCATACTGGAACAAAAAAAATACATTCATGATTAAAAAGTTAATTAGTGGAATTAGCCACACACCAGAGCTGTTGGTTTCTGGAAGTGGTGAAAGTGTGATGGTCTGTATTATTTGCTAATAGTGTAAAACACTGTAGGAAGGCAGAATAAAGGAGTATAAATGAGGAGTATTTTCACTATATGTTGAGCAAAAGAACATTTTTCTGTGACCGAAAGATTTCTTTTTGCACTGGTGTCAAAAGTCTGTAAATGACAGTAGGTGGTTAAACTGGTCCTGAAAGATACTAGCATCTACTGGATGGATTTAAAGTTTATACAGTGAGTCATGGAGTAAAGATTATTTTCCTGGCACCATGAGGATGACTTTTTGAGTTAAATTATTACCACCCATGGGATAGTTTGTCTTAAATGTAGGCACAGACAATTGTGCTGTCTGCAGCTTGCAACACAGAGGTGTCAAATGTTTAAGTTAATAAATCACACACAGTCCAAGTTATTCTTAAGTGTGCAGGAGCACTGTAAAAATACCTCCAGATCTATAGGAACAACAAGTCCAGTTTGATTTTAGGAAGGCTAAACATCGATTATGATTCAGATCTCTGACTCAAATGACATTAGGAATTTCAACAACCGGTCCCTTGGCATCCTCTATTCTTAACAACCTGTAACACAATGCTTCCTACAGAAACAAACAGTGGGAAATACAAAGATTCTTCCCCATCTTCTCTGCAGTATTCCTGAAACCTTCCCATGGGCCGGACTAGTCCATTTTGTAGGCCTTCTTGCTGATAACCACATATCTTTGAAGTATGATATTCATACTAGTCTAAATTGCTCTCCGCTAATTAACTGATGCTAGAATGCAACAGCCTCCCAGCAGTGCTAAAGGGACTTGTTTCCTCTATTTGTGTATTTTTTATTAATTTCTTCCCATTGTCATATGTGTGTTTTTCTATGAGGATATTTACTGCAATCGTTCAAATATACGTGTGTAAAATTATGTCCAGCTAATTACTGCACTCACTATGTCCAGTGCTATTTCGGTACGCAGGTAGTGAGTCAAAAATAATCAACAATATGTTCTGGGGATAATTACAGGGATATGGCTGATTGTAATTACATAAAACATAATATCGTAGAACAAAATGTAATCTGGGACTTAATTAGAATGGCTTGATAGTCCACAGAGTCGACTTAAAGTAATGTTTTCAGCTTTCAATCGCAGAGGATGACTCAGTGCTTCTGAGCCCGAGCCTACTGCTCTGCAATCAGCAGGAAATACACTGTACAATGCAATAAGAGCATTACTGCAAGCAAAGTGATTGGCTGATTGTAAGTCTTAGCGAGTCAAAGAGTTGCCAAGTCCATTAAGAAACATTCAGTCGGAGAAATTAGTTGTACAACTGAAAAGGCTTTTGATGCTGAACTCAGCTGCAGCTCTCTTTAAACAGTTCAGTATTTGCAGTTCATTCTTTACCACCTACACCGTTTACCTCACATCACCTCAGCCCAAATCCCCAGCGAGCAGCACACAGTAACTGAGAGACTTCTTGATGAAAAGTGTTAAGCAGAATACAGATTCAGTCCTTGCTGGAAGGTTTTCCCTCGCTGTTTAACAAATTGTCTGCTACAACCACAGAATTACAGGAACAGGTAGATTGTGTCATGCAGGTGTGTGTAATTGTGAGTTTATGTAGAGTAGCATAGGCATTAATTAAGAACCTTAAATTACGATGTTACATGACATTATTAGCAACTCTGACACCCAGTTATAAGTCAGAGCTTTGAACAATCTGATGCTGCAGGAAAACTGCACAAACACAAGGTCTGTTGTCTGTTTCAGGGTTATATGATATGAACTGTTAAGCTTTTGCTTAAGATTCTGGTTTCAGTGTTTTGCTCTCGTTTCTTTTACCATGAAATCTATTTTGTTTTTGATTTTTAGCCTCTGATGTGGTGAGCCTAAACGGTGGCAGCAGCAGCCTGGTGTACAGGCTGAGTCCCGGGCTGTGGCGGACATCCAAAGAGGTTGTCTCTCTGAAGTTTAAAACCCTGAGGAATTCTGGGATACTGCTGCATGCAGAGGGGCAGCAAGGAGTCAGCCTCAGCCTGGAGTTAGAGAGAGGAAAGCTACAGCTGCTGCTCAGACAAGGTACAACACAACACGAACATAATGGTAGCCATTTATTGGAGCAGACTTTTCCTCATACATACTGGAGTAGAAGTAGTGGTATTTAAGAGAAAAATGTGGGATAGATTTATTAAAAATCTCTTTAAAAAATTTTGTATTTAAAGAAATAGACACAAAAAAGACACACAACAAGAGGATCCAAAATACAAGATGTTATTGGCCAGAACTAACACCTGATATAAATTTGTCTGATCTCCCAGTCGGGGTCATAATCTGGTACATGTCTGGGTGGTTTCCAGTGCTACTGCCTTTTTTTTTTTTTAGATCATATAGCGGAACTTCCCCTGCACACATGCCCCTTCACTGCATGCTTTCTTCCTCGCTGTGTGAAAACAGTGACGCTTCAACTTGATTTCCCTGCTGTAAAGTAGGACAACAGGGAGGATAAAGTGGAAGAGCAGGTCGTGAGTCCAGACTGTGTCAGTTTCACCAAACAACTCCTGTACTTTCAGTGTTCTCTGTGTTGGCACAATGACACACCAGTGGCACATGCCACAGTTCAGTATTCCACTGAGCACACTCTATCAGACACCCCAGGACACTACAGTAAAACAGTGTTGACTATCTGATGCTGTGGGTGAATTTCAATGTGAATGTCCCATTCCTGACTTTTTGTACCTCCTTTGGGCTTCAAAACTTTGCACTCTCCTAAAAAAAACTGTTGTACTATTGCCAGTCTCTGATGTTTCCTGTGTGGTGGAAGTCAAAGCACACACATAATACATAGCAAACACATAATGTAATGGCACCATCACACTAGAGTGGTGGTGATCTGGTGATTGCACTGAATTTCTGTTGCATTAAGCGACCCATTGCAAGTAGTTGCAGTGACCAACTGGTCTCCCGGAGTTTGAGCATGCAACATCCTCAGCTTCTGGACTACCACTTTAATTGTAAGGCGCTTGCAGAGGTCGCCTGGTGGGAGGGAACCTGACCAGAATTCTACCATATTTAAGTCCTACATGTTTGGTCTTAATTTTTTTAATTTTATTTTTTTATGGTCAGGTTGCCAGATTTTTTTTTTAATTGCACCTTATACATAAAAAAATCAAGTATAGCATTAGCTCTGGTAGGCGATTAACTCAGATTTCCCTGCAGTCCCAGAAAATCAACTGATCTCAATGGAAGCCAAAAATCAGCTGATGGCTCATCATTCTTTGCATCATATTGTCGAGCTATTTATGGAGCTGTAGTTGGCTCACAGCTGCTACATAACCACTGATCTTACTTTTCTTTCTGTGTGACACTTTTAAATGTTATCTGTTATCGATAATGCTTGTTGTTTCTCTGGCTTTTCATTTATAAAGAAATATTTGAAGTCTAAAGAATGGCAACATTTAAAAAAGCAATGTGGTTCCTGATATTTGACATAAGTATACATTTTAGTCTAAGAGGCTTTTTGAGTCTCCATATGTAAGACTTTTTTAATCAAACTGATAATCAAGCAGTAGCTACGCCAGTTTTTTTTTTTTTTTATCCTTTCAGCAGTTTGCATACAAATAGAAAAAAGAAAGGCATCTTAGCACTCAGAAATGCTACTGCAATTGGTAACAGCATTTTTAGCACACCAATTTTGCAGTTAAGCACATTTACTCTGAGAAGAAACGTGCTATTTCTGTTTTTATTCTTTGGTTCTGGTAGTCTAAGTTCTTTTAGCACACAGGGTTTTTCTTACTCTCAGTAAACAGCTCCCAGAAAGCAGCTCAGCAAACACACATTTTTTTGTCACTTTAGGGTTGTATTGGTACAAAACATCTGTATAAGTTTGAGGACAGCTCAAACTCTAAAATAACTTTAGATTGTTTTTGATTTGAGATGGCCGTTACACACACTGCCATCTGATTGGTTTAGTCTTGGCTGCTGCTGCATCTCTGTCTAGTTACAGCCGTGATGGATGGTATCCGTTCACTGTAGCATGTGTTGGGGCTGGACTCTGCAAGTCTTGATGCATGGCTTACAGTCTGTATAGACTGTGTGTGTGTGTGTGTGTGTGTGTGTGTGTGTGTGTGTGTGTGTGTGTGTGAACAGGGTTAAACCAGAGGCTGTCAGACTGCCATCATTAACATATGGCTTGCCAGTCATCAGGATTTCCATCAGGTCTATTCATCCATCTATCTATCGTTCTTTTTGCCCTCTCACCATTTCATGTCTACTAAAAATGATTCCTCCATCGCCTCCTATTTGCTTTCATCTTCCCTTTTATCCACCCCCTGACTTCTATTTCTCACAAATGCTCTTCATCTCTGCATCTTTATCTCCCATCCCTCCCTCATGTATCCGTCATCTGTTCTACCTTTCATCCATCTGTCAGAGACATCGCTGTGTCTCTTCTCTGAGACTGTAAACTTGTTTTGCACATCCTTAAAGAAAATAACATCTTAAAGAAAGGTTACAACTTCTTAAAACAACATTTGCTATATCACTTCAAGCACTCATAGCAGGCAGCAAAGAAACCATACCACCTCAAAAAATGACCCAGACTTTGTCAAAATGTCATTGTAGGACGCTGATCACCTTGAAGAGCTTTCTGTTTACGAAGGTGGACTGGCACCTTCAAGAAACTTAAATCAATTATAATGCAAGCACTCTAACTTAATCAGATTATGCATCATTTTACATAAAGGCAGGTCAAAGTGTGCTTCCTCCAGTATGCTTTCATATGGGATATACACTGTGTACTTGTGTCGTACCCCATCAGGGTGGTTTTATCTCAATTCGAGGTCACAAGTTGTAAACTTAAAAGAAATGACATTAAAAGAAATGACTGCAGTTAATCATACATTTTGTGAAAGTTTTGCTGTTATGTTGGCTCTGACTTCACCATATAGCATGTAATAGAAAACATTAGTATAGAAAAAATGTATGGTAAATGTACTGCTGTTAGCTAGCTATCATTGGCATTGCCATCGGTGCTGAGGACATGTCGTCCTCCTATTGGCTGAAAATGTAATGTTTGGTCCCCCTCCCTTTCTGCTGTTTAGCCAAGCTGGCCATTCACCTTCCAATTTTTGACTGGCCTTTTTGAACCAGGGGTGTGAGCAACTAGTTGACTAGGTTTTTAAATACAGCCACCCTTGCTATACATACTTGCTGGAGCAATTATTCTAATTTTATTATTTTACACTGCCAGTTAACTGTCACTTCTGAGATGTTGTGCAGATGTTACACAGACTCCTAGCCTGAGCAGATGACACCAGCCCTCTCTGCCTTGTTGCCTCAGAATAAGCTGGCAGATTACCGCTCGCCCAGAGCAATGAAGAACTACATGCAGCACAGCGGGTGGATGTTAATTTGCAAGGAAAGAAGGCAGCTGGCACAACCGCTGCTAATGTTAGCAACACTCAGCATCTGACATTGAGCGTGTACAGTGTTATGGTGTCACACTTTTCAGCTGCATTTTGATTATTCCCCATGTTTAACCTCATCCATTAGATTGAGTTGGATTTAAATGCCTTCTTATTGTTTTCATACTTGTAGACTGGTTGATTAGACAGAATTTTTTCCTACCATCTAATCAACTAATAAATTACTCATAAGAAACATCCCTAGTGTTAACAAACACATGTACTCAACGTAGCAATATACCGAGTCCTTTGAAATAATAGCAACAGAGCTTTCATTGTGGTTTCTCTTTCTGTTCCTCTCCACCCTGTTTCTCAGCAAGACTTTGTTTCCATTTTCCTCCTTTTCTGATTTAATTAGTGTTGTTTTTCTGAGTTTCTCTGCCCACATCTCAATTTTATTTTATTATTATTATTTTTAATTAGATGAGACCATTTGGCTGTTTTTAGTTGTACTTTATTTTCATTCTCCTGTCTTGCCTTCTTGACACACACAAAGACCTTTTTGATATTCCCTCCAACCATCTTTTCTGTTTTCCTTCATTCTTATGTATCTCTGTCTTTTGGATATGCCAGAGCAATTCTTTTCCTCTTATGTTATTTCAAAAGCTTCCGTAAACCATTTTTCAGTCCGAAGTCCTTCAGCTTTCTGCCTCATATTATCTACTTTTTTCTCCCTCTCTCTCTTTTTCACTTTGCTGCACAAAGTTTTTAGGTTACGAATTGTGTAATTTGGGTCATCTGCTGTGTGCACTTTTGTACTAACACTAACACATCCAGGTCTGACCCCCCTGGAGCAGATGCTATCCACATTATGAGGCAACACTGAGTAACGGCCCTGCACAAACAGCAGCCCTGTCCTGGATGACACAGGAACCAAAATACAAAGTAAAAACTGGGTGGTAGATTAATTACTTTTTAGCAGATGCTAGTATCTTCAGCACTTCAGTACTTTAAATGATGCGATTAATTCCTGCCCCCTGTCACTCTCCTTTTACTTATTAACCAATTTTCATTTTCTGCATGAGAGAAATTTAAAAAATCACCTCTCCTGTCACTACTTGCCAATTTGTCGACCATCTCTTTTTAGATAATTGCATTCTTGATGGAATTTGTGTGACTGCAGCAGGTATATGTAGTGAATATATAAAGAAGCAGAAGTTTAAATACATAGCTGACTGTATGGAAAGCCCCAGCACATAAAGAAGCCTTGTTACTTGCTTCCTAGATATGAAAGTAGTAACCAGGTCATTAGTCACAGTCACCTACTTGGCTGCACTGCAGGGTGTAATTACTGGCCAATCTTATTTTGTGACACTGCGTTGGCAGCTAAACATGTTATGAAATCTCACAGCAAATATCACACTACCCCACAAAAAATTCCAATAAAAGTTTACTTTACAGCAGGTCATTTTAAGTTCATTCAACTTAGAAACCCAAGAGCCTTTAAAAATTTGGGTTAACTGAATATACATTTGAAGTGAAGCAATTTTGAAGTTAGTTTTTAAGAGGACCTATTATGCTCATTTCCATCTCCTTTTTTAAAATTCTTGGACTAGTTTTTCATTATTCGCATTTCAAAACATATTTTTTATGTTATACTGGGCCTTGGTTCAGCCTCTCAGTTCATTTACTGTCTGAAACAAGCTGTTCTAGCTCCCTTCTCGAACCCTTTAAGACAGCTTTCTTGAAATTTCCTGCACCTTGCAATAGAGACTGTTTTAGTCGTTTTGAATATCAGGTGGATGGGGCTTCTGTGGTCACAGTCAGAGTGTGCCAGCATATTACAGATATCAGCACCATTTGCATCATAGAGAGCCAAGAGTAGAAAAACTGTCTGAAAGCAAGAACTGAGAGCAGCGTGAGGCCTACATTTGTGATTGCTGCACATATTCCACCTTCATTATTTTGAAACTTTGGCCTTCTTTGATCTTGTTGATTTGTCCAGGGTGTACCCTGCCTTTCACCCTATGGTAGCGAGGATAGGCTCCAGCGCCCCTGCGACCCTGATGAGGATAAGTGGAAGAGAGTGGATGGACGGATGATCTTGTTTGTTGTGACTATCAACGATTGTAACAGTATTACAGAAAATAGGGGAGCGCATGAAAGGTCCACTTTAAGATACTAAAATTAATCAACAGTCAGACTTATTACAGCCAGATATGTTTTTCTTTCAATTTTCCTTAATTTTATCCATATTTAATATGCAAAACCTACAGCTGCAGCTATCAAAACGATTTTGTACCAAAGTCAGAGCAAAGACAACAATCTGAGGCTTCCCATGTGTTTTTTGAATTATAAGTACTGAGGTAATGCAGTGAGGTAGAGACTAAAGACATAGAGCAATGAATCTCCTCTTCACAGTAAAAAAATTAAAGACAGTTTTAATTCTCAAGCAATCTGGGCTGGAAAGTCAGCCATGTTTGTGTCTTTAAAAACTTGTTTTAGTGACTAGAATGAGATCTCAGAATTTACATTCAAGCATCCTGTAATTGTCTGATTTTTCCCAGCTGTCTGCTAGATGGCCTTTCTAAATGTCGACTAGACCAGCTTTCTGGACTTTGTTGCAAGGCTTCTTTAACTTAATTGTTGTCTTGCTGTAGTCGTTTTCTGACAGTCTCCACTGCCTCCGTTGTAGGTATGCAAGTGAAGAATGAAACCACATCAAAGGACATTATGGTTTCATCTGGATCCAGTGTAAGTTTCTTGAACTTGTTGGTGAAGTCAGTTGAGTTTTTGATGTGATGGGGTGTGTTCCCCACAAGGGGAGCTGGGATGGATTGTTGTTTCCGCGGCTGTGATTAGATCCACTGTGGGCAGCTGTTGTGGAGAAATGGCAAAATGGAGTCCTTTGGCTAGTACCTTCTTTTCAGGTTCAGAGAGGTTTCTGTCTGATAGGTTTTTCACCCACTTTTCCTGACTGTCTTCGGTTCACTGCAAACAAAAACAAATAATTCCGAGTCGATGCCTAGCCTATACAGACAAGAAGAGGAAAACACCAAAACCGAAGACCGTTGGAAGACCTTTAGAAATCCTCTTTCAAATAGATGCAAGTAAAACACAGCAAAAAATAAATAAAATCAAAGACTCAGCGGCACTGAGTCCTGTTGCTCTTAAATCTATTTTCACCTGTTTAGCAGGAGTGGGGCGGGTGGAGGTTTGCCCGGTCCTGCAGCGGTCATGTCAGTGGGAGGGGTCCGGGGGTTTCTCTGTGAATTTCACATTCCCGGGGCAGCGTGCTCGGTGCTTGCTCAGAAGTTTAGGGTTTTTTTTTTTTTCACTGTAAAAAGAAGTTTTCTTCCCACGCAGTGTACAGCGGACGCTAATGTTTTTGTCACTTTTTACAGAATCAAACTCAAAGTAAGGTC
>VUQG01021268.1:16854-31987 GCA_015106755.1 Etia nguti | reverse complement strand
TATATTTTAAATATTTTAAAATAAAATAAAAAAAAAAAAAAAAAAAAAAAAAAAAAAAAAAAAAAAATAAAAAAAAAAAAAAAAATTAAAAAAAAAAAAAAACAACAAACAAACAAAAAAGAAAAAAAAGCTTAGTTGGCCAAAAGTATGTGGAGTTCACAGTGTTGACAAAAACATCAGGATAAAAAGCAAGCTTGGAGGAACATCAGTCTCTCTCTGTTATTGATGAGCTTATTGTATTGAACCAAACATTTTTTAGCTTTTCTCGACATTGTGGAATGAAAGATTTGCACAAATCTTTTATCTCCACAGGTATTGACACTTTTGATGAAATCACAGTCTCTCTCTTTCTCTCTCTCAAGAATGGAACAAGAATCTTCATAAAAACAAGGACATATTTTACAACATGTTTATTAACATCTGCACATGATTCCAAACAGTACATTGTACTGCAGCTATATAAAAAAAAAAAAAAATCCAAACAAACCCCCCCCAACCAAGACATTTTTAAGACGAAAACAGTAACAGATCCCTAAACTCATGCTTTAAATGTCATTTTAAAAAAGTGCAAAGTGAAGAAAAACAAAATATTTAAACTGATATGTATATTAAACTCCTTAAATATTCCTTTATCCACCTTGTAACCTGCTCCATTTAACATTATTACAACATTATGCGTAACCATATTTACATGCAGAAAAAATGATAAAGAACAAGGGTGCAAAGTCAGTATAACCATCTCCACAATAATTGTAACAAATTGACTTAAACAGCTGAAGAAAGTGCTTAGCAGTTGGTGTTGAAATTTACAGCCCCTTAAAGTTCCCTGATCACAGCAGCTGACAGTTAAATTTCAACCTTTTGTTCGATTTTCAGACTTTACAGCAGTTATGTTGGTGCCACTGATCTTAAACTATCAAGATTTTAAACTAGAAAAATTAAAAGAAAAAAACAAAACAAATGCTGCTCTTGACAGCCAGCCAGCCTTTAGGCAACCAGCCTAAAGTTGCCATTCAATTTCAAACTAAATGTAAATGTAAATCTAAATAATAATGGAATAGTTGATTTCATTTAATCCAAGTAGTTGTCTTTTTGTGATTCAAATTTGTACCAAGAAACAAACAGTAGTACTTTAATATTACATTAAAATATTATTTTTTCCATATACCCCATTTAGAGTTTCTGTGAAACATTTGAAATGGTGAAAAATGCCAGTTAAAATATTTTTGTGAAATATGTCAAAATGTATTTTGTCTGACAAATGTTTCAAACTATCCAACATTACATTTACATTTATGTGAAAAACGGAAGGATTATTCATTCATTTACAAATATATTAATGCAGTGGAGTGTTTTCGCCTAACAGAACAACCACGTTCCAAACTCATTTTACCCAATATTGGTTCTTTCAGAAGTTTTTCTGTCAGACATCCAGAGGGCAGGATCAATATGTAACAAAGTTTGCAGGAAAGATCCCAACCCGCCCATCTTCCAGTTGCCCCTCCCACCAATCATACTGGGAGTCGGTCTTCGTGATGACGGTGATACGGTCACCTGGTACAAAGCTGAGGTCACCTGGCTGCTCCCCTGCGAAGGGGTGTGTCGCTGTGACAACCATCAGCCCAGTGGCTCCACCTTCTGATGATCCCCAATCTACAATTAACAAAAACAAACAAAATAATACAGAAAGAAAACAAACATTTAACAAAAGCAACTTTATTTTAATGCAATTTCACTGTTTAAAATTTTGCTATTTTTTGATGTTTAACAGAGGTCTGATATCTTTAGGTTGTACAACTCAGAATATGAATAATTACATACAAATAAAAAATAAAATAAAGTTTGTTTATAAAATCATAATTTATTTTTTGAAAAAAAACTTGAAAAAAACTTTTTAAAAAACTTAATGAATTAATGAATTAATTAATTCATTTTACTGTGTCTTTATTGATTTGATAATATTGATAACAAACATTAATCTTTACGTAATTGAAACATAATAACGCAATTTGGACAAACGTAAGATACTGTCCAAAACGTAACGTAAAAGCAGAATGCAATGATTTGCAAATCTCAAACCTATATTTTATTTACAATAGAACATAGAAAACAGATGTTTAAGCTGAGACATTTTACTATTTAGTGAAAAAAAAGCTAATTTTGAATTAGTTATGATAGGGGGAACCAAAAGCTGGAATAGTAAGGGTTACTAAAAAGAAAAAGCTGGAGGAACATTTTTCATCTAATTAGATCATCAGAAAAAATCTCATTATCTAAATTACATAAAAACATCAAAAGCTAAAGAGAATCTGGAAAAAAAACTTAAGGGACAAGGCTGAAAATCAATATTGAATGCCTATGATCTTCAGGCCCTCAGGTGGCAGTGCTGTAAAAACAGGCATTATTCTGTCATGGAAATCACTGCATGGACTCAGGAACACTCACTGTGCCATCCACAAATCTGAACATAATCCAGGAAGTCCACAGTTTTGTCTAGACCAAAGTTAAATTGAAGTGGATTGAGGCAGAGCAGAAAACTGTTCTGTGGTCAGACAAATCCAAATTTGAAATTCTGTTTGAAAAGCATGGACACCACAACCTGGGAACTAAAGAAGAAGAAAAGAACTTTGATGAACGGGCTTCTTATCACTATTTAGTCCAAGAGGTATTGGGGGTACATGAGTGCCTTTGGAACTGGTAACTTGCACATGTGGAAGGCACCATTAGTGCTGAAAGGTATCTAAAAGTTTTAGAGCAGCAAATAATTTTACATATTACATATTTCATCTAGACAATGCTAAACCTTGGGGAAAAAAAAGACCCAGCACTGCTGAGCAGCTAGAATCTATCAGGCAATGCATTGCCACAATTCCTAGTTTTATAAACTACTGTTAAATAAAGAGGTGCTGCCATCAAATTAAAAATGTGCTGATGGTTTTTTTTGTTGTTGTTTTTTTCAGTTTAAACATTTAATGTGTTTTTATGCTCTATTGTGAATAAAATACGGGCTTATGAAATTTGCAGATCATTTCATTCGACTTTTTTTTACATTTTGCACAGCATCTCAACTTTCTTGTTATTTATACTAATTTTTTGTGTGAGATGTGTCAATAATTCGTACCGTTCATCTGAGAGTTTCTGGAGGCAAACTGACCTGAAAGAGAAACGTAACATCAATTTAAGTCATGGTAAATGAATCTGGAGAAAATTAATCTACAGCTGTGAACACATTAATAAAAATAAGTTCTCAAACAAGAAATATGAAAGACTAATGCCATTTTTCCATCTTCCCCCATTAAAATGTATTCATTAGTGTTTAAATAAAGAGCTTATTTAAAATAAATAGCGTTAGTCTGCAGTTTAAGTTGCAGATGTGTGCTGTGAACACTAGAGAGAGCTGCAGCCCCACAGCTGATAACAATATATTAATGTGTTTTATCACTGCACAAGCAATCATACTGACTTACATTAATTTGCTGAAGACTCACTGACCTTAAACCACGTCTTTACCCTAAAATTAATCATTTACCTTGGAGGACTCGTTTATCAACACAAAGGGGTCAGGTCCCCACAAAGTAGCTGTTTGAACAGGTGTGTGTCGCCACAGTACGCACGCGCACATACGTACATACACAAAACACTGGGATTATTAATGGGTGTTGGTACTGCCTGCATCAAGGTCGTGGGTTAATAACAGACCTGAATACACGGTGTGCCATGTGACCACATGAAGATACAAAACAAGGTAAATACAAATGGGAGACAAAATGACTAAAAACGATGCTACACAACCACATTGAGCGTTGACAAACTGAAAGAAAAGGGACACAAAATGAGCACGAACAATTTTTCTTCTTTTTGTTTTGCATCAGTTTAACCATTTCTCAAGCAAAAAAACCCCAAAATGTTGTTTAGCACTCCATTACAACCACAATGGTATGCTAAACAATAATGAAGGGACACAAACTGAACACAGAAAAACAATATGGCCACAAAATGCATGGAAATCTGTCTGAAATGGGACACAAAATGGTTTAAAAAATGACAACAAAATGAACAAAAAGGATTCAAAAAAGAATTTACACATAGATGTTAACTTGCCAAAAATGACAAATTCTGACTACAATGAGATGCAAGCAAAAACCCAAAGAAAAGAAGAATATGTTTGTACTAATATCTTCGTGGGGACCTTGGTTGATATGAATTCACCAGACCCGAAACCAGTTACTAACATGGGCAGTAAAACCAAGTCAGAGGCCTCTGAGTTTGAAAGTGAGCTCAAGGAGTCACAGCAGTCCTCACAAAGGTAGAAAATGAAAGAAAAAAGAAAAAAATAGCGGGTAAGGAGTAAGTATTGAAAGTTAATGTAAAACTCACTTGAGGTTTCAGATTTATAGACAGAAATACTTGGGTAGAGAGCATTTTTAGTCCTTGCTCCAGCTCCTGTGCTCAGACACATAGACACAAAAACACACAGACACACACCCCATTACAGACAATTTCCTCCATAAACTAATAACACCTGAACAGCTGTAATTCAGAGCTTTACCGGCACTGGCTGCTGACACCTCGGAGTAGCTCGGTGGCTTTGGCTGGATTGGAGCTGGTGGTCTGGCTGGGCGAACGGATGACTGGAGACAAACACAAATGTACACTTTATGTACTGAATATTAGATAAAGGCAAATAAAAAAATAAAATCAAATGACATTCAGTATAACAGTCACTGAGTTACACTTAAGTTGTGTCTCCATCGTTTGTTTGTTAGGCAAATGTGTAAACCACTACACTATTGAGCCACTATAAAGAAAATAAAGCACAATAATTCTCATGGTATTTTAGATGGATGCTAAACTGCATTCTGCCTCTATTCCAACAGCATGGCTTCGTAGTAGAAAAGTCTGTGTGCTGAACTGAGCCGCCTGCACTCACCTGCCCTTTAGTGAGCACACTGGAAACTATTCAGGGCATCTTTTGAAACCATCCTCACTTTACACGTAGCTGCCTTTCCTTTTTGACTTAAGCTTTTGGTTTGCCTACCCTAGTTTGCAAGTTCTTGCTTGTCCAGTCGTTGGTGTAGGCCTCAGTGTAGACATCAAGGATGTGGTAGAGGTCATAGCACTCTGACGGCGGATCCACATCACCATTCAAAATGGCTGATGCACGGATGTCTTGGGAGTAGAATCTGCAACAACATTACTAGATTAAAGATAAGCGCTTGTTTGGAAAGACAGAACTAATTAAACTTAAGACATGCAGCAGATAGATTAGTGTTTTTTTCCCATACTTGCGGTTGGTTTCTTTGCGTTCAATGAGGCAGGATCCCTCTAGAGAGATACCTGCAAACAAACCTCTGGACCTGCAGTAGGTGTACACAGCTGCAGTACTCCGCAGAGCCACATCAGCCTCCACGTTCCTAACAAGCAGAATTTATTTTATTGATCAAAATAGCAAAGGTGAAGTTTAAATGGTCAAGTAACATTTTAGAATTTGAAAACATTAACACCTAATGACCCGTTAATTAGCACTAGTGATGTGCTTCACAGGGCATGATCCTGTGTACTGTGCTCCTATGCTCTTTTTAATTTCAAAAACATTTTTTCTGCACAAAAAAAATAAATGTTTTTCCAACCACAGATTTGTTTTACTGGATGAAAGAAAAAAAACAACAACAACAGAAATAAATAAAAACAAAAAACAAACAAACCAAGTGGCAACTTGGTTCATAACTAAAAAATAAATAGCAAAATAAAAAACTGCAAAAGTTGCTTCAATGACCAATAAGTTGTAGCTTTTTATTGGCTGTTATTACTATTTAGCAGTTAGTACTTCTGTAATGTAGCTTGCTAATACAGTTAGCTAGTGCTAGTTGATACCTTAGCTTTTCAATCTCTCATCCAAAGATGGCCACTTCTGGCTACAAAACCCCAACATAGTATAGCCAAAATGCTAAACTGCAGGGCAGAAATCGATGGATGATGACACAGTAGTTCAAACAATATTTTATATACAGTTGATGCAAAAAATTGCTAATAAAGAGACTTAAGAACCACTGCGGAAAAAAAATTAAATAAAAAATTACAGTCCTTGGTTTCTCCAAGGGCCTGCAGACTTCTTTAGGTTTATTTCCTGCTGTGTCTGTAAATCTATAGCAGGTTGCGGGTTATTGAATCACTGTGTATTTGACTAATTTCACACTACCATAGATACTCAAACATAAACTATTTGTAACAACTGACCATCTTCTCCAAACAAATTCAGCTCTGTTCACCATTTGTTTTCTGTCTGTAACATTTATTGAGAATGAACCGACTGACATGTAACTCGCCACGCCCACAAACACCTGCCAATACATGAGCACCAAAACCGGTTAACCCGCCCTGAAACCACCTTATTCTAAAATTAACCTCAACATCTTAATTGGCCTCTAAAGTAAATCACGGGTGATTTTTTTTTCCCCACCTCAGACAGTTTGGCTATCTGCTTCAGGCCTCAAAACACAAACTGTCATTAAATGTCTCATAAATCTCTAAGCAGAATAGGACAATCAAACCTAAGCTGTAATTTACATAAACAGAAAGCATTCAAGGCAATTAAAAGACAGACAGACAGATTGTGTTGGGGGGGGGCGGGGAGTAGACTCACCTTCCAACAGGTCCCACAGCGACAGTGGCGTTCCCGCCAAGCGTCAAGTTCCCACCCTTTGTGAAGGCTTCGACGGCCCGCCGGTAATTCAGGATGATCACCAAGTCTGACACCTGAGGGGGAACCAGAAAATTAGCTTTTACTTCTGCTTTCCAAAAAGGGATGTGGTGCATTAAAGGACAAATTGACATCTCAGTGATGCAAACAGTTGCATTCACAACTTAGAACGCAAATCAGATATCAAATAAATAAAATGATAAGATTTGGGATTTGGGATTATACCTCCACCCCGATTTCGAAGCCTCCACCCAGACCAGCGATGCCAATGGCTGAAGGTGCTGACCAGCCTACAGACACAAAAACACAGAGAATAAAGCTTAAGCGTGGATAATATTTATGGCTAAAACCAGGATGGATTATTCACGCAGGCAAGAGCTGGACTGTAAAGAATGACTTGGCCTACTGCTGGCGCCAGTGTTTTCAGATGTGGTGAACTGCTCCTTTAATGTGAAAATCCAGAAAACCAACAAAAGAGCCCGAAGAAGAAGAGCAGGGGTGGTGGCAGCCACTCAGTAAGGCCCGTGTGACCCTCGGTGGGTTCTGGCACCACGACAAACTCAAACATCCGCCACCGCCGGACCAGTTCACTGACATCAAACGCTTGACGTGTCAGATGACTACAGCACACTCCCAACACTGCAGGGAGGCCTGCTATTTAACCGCAGTAACCCAAAATGTCACAAGACAAAACAAAACAACAAAAGGATTATTGAGAGACTCAGGAAGATCAAAAACAGCAAAAACTGAACCAGATAAGAAGAAAAAACAGGACAAGAGGCAAACAGCAACAAATCACAAGAATTGCTTCATAGACTGCGGCTAAATCCGTGATTAAAAACCAGCTATTATTTCCTCCTCCAACATGACGCCTCTGCTGTTGAACTCTCTTTACCTTACTAATAAAAGGGTACAGACCTTCTAGAACACATAAAAAAATGTATACTCATCTTGTAGTTTGTGACAATCAAATAACAGAGGAATAATAATTCAGTCACTCAGATCAATCGTGCAGATAAATTCCAGAAGCAACATGTTTCTCACAAATATACAGAGACTTTACTTGGAAGGGTAACAAAAGTATACTTTTTTCAAAATGCTATCTACAATCGATTACAATCTTTTTTTTTTTTTCTCAAAATTTCAGTTGCTTTGTACAACTGTTACATCACACAGACACATGCTAGGAGATAAGAGGATATAAATTCCAAGAATTCCACTATAGAGTTTCAGCACAGAGTTCTTGGACTGTCCTGTTAGTACAATTAACTGCACAGCAAGTAATTTTCCTCAGATATTTGTATTCAAAATGCTCCAAAATGGTGCCAACAGTACAAACAAAGACCTGAGTTCAGGCACTCCAATTAGCTAACATGAAGCCTAGCAGACAGCTTGCAGCTACAGCCACCGTGCCACTATCAATCTTTCAAAGAGAAACCACCCTCGCATAATAATGCAAACTTTAAGCCTTGATACAATTTAAACTGGTGATTTTATAATTAAATCCTTCACAGCATGACAACTGTATAAAGGGGGAAATTAGCTATAAAAACCACATCTATTTTTTGAAGCAAGCTGTAAAAAATGTAAAATTCTGTTGTAAAATGTCTTTAATTTCTCCAGACTCAGAGGTTTTCTATTGGTGCTTATGTCCTTCAGACAAATACAAGCTTGCAAAACCATATTTGTTTGGTGTAGAAAACAAACTGTTATATCTACAATTAAAAACAAACGATAGAGGACTCAGAATTGTGCCTTGCGGAACACCGTGCTAGTACTGCTGATGCCTCAATAGTATTTAATTTTTTTTCTGGAATAGCTTAATTTCTCAGCGCTGGAGTTTGATGCTTGTGAGTGAACCACTTTATTTGTCAATGGGGCTGAAGTGCTGGTTAGAAGCAGCAAAACAATTAGTGGATTGATCGAGTTCATCTTTGTTCTCTCTGACAGATGAAAATAAGAAAGACAACGTAAGTCCCCACATATTTTGGCATCTAGTGATTTACCTGAGCAGCCTGCTTAATTAAAGTTTATATTTTTTGAAACACACCAACAGATGCCTGTGCACAATTCCAAACTTTTAAGAGCGTGGCTGGAGTAGTGATCTTACGTCTGTCGGGAAGCCTGGCGATAACTATGCCGCTGCCTCCTCTGGCTGTGATCATGAAGCCTGCCTTGATGACGGAGATGATGGCCAGACCCTCAGCCTTCGCTATCACATGAGCTACAACAAAAATACAGTAGAGTACACACTTTAAGCTACAGTACAGTAAAGTACTTCACATTTTAAAATATATTAGAAAACTGAGGCATTTAAAGAGCACTGGGCTAGTCCTCAGTATATAAAGCTGACAATATGACAGGTTGTTACCGGGGATGAGTTTGTCTGGTCCATTCCTGCTGGAGATCTCGGTGAAGTCTCTCAGGATCTTGGCAGCTTTCTTGGCCTCAGACTTCAGGTTGGATGGGATGGGGTTACTCACTGCAAACACCCAAATTACATAGCTTGTTAAAAGGCATCAGCAGCTCATTCAAAGCTGCCCCCTCCCACCCTGACCTCCTCAACAGCTTGAAAAGTCATCATCCTGACAACAAACCGAAGAGTAACACTGATCAATGAGCTCACTGTTCACTTTAATTGATCTTATCTTATCTTCATCTGTAGCAAACAAACTTCCCATTACGCTTTGACTGTGAGACTCAAAAGCTCATTTATGCTGATAACTGGCACGTTATTTTAAGGGACATGTTTACTTATTGGAAAAAAATAATCATTTTGCTCACGGCTGAAACAAGCTGAAGAGGAACATTCAGTCCAGAACAAGAAGAAATAAGGACAGATATGATTTTCTGTGACATAAAAGGAATTCTCTTTTTATGCAGCTTCCTGGCCAATAACTAATGCATTAGTGTAATGCTAGTAACACTTTATTCAAACAAAATATGTGCATATCCAAATAAACTTTCATTAAGGAGGACTACCCAATTAATACACTGAATATTTTGATTGATTCTTGCCCCTACTTTCTAGATTTGGATTTACCTTAAAATGGAAAACAGACAAAACTTCTGGAACTGCAGAGGTAAAAGCAAAACTTGAAAGTTTTTAGAAATATTTTTGCTAGTTAAACCAGCATTGATTTTTACATTTTTGTGTAACATTTATAAAATGTGATTTTCACAATATCAAAGTTAAGTCTGGTATTTAAATATATATATTTTGAACTACTAAGTTAAAAAAAATTCGTTCACAGACAAAAAAAAAATTGAGAACGTATCTGAAATATAAAGAGATTCAAATTTAAAAAAAAAACAAAAAACTTTTTCCACTATTTAAAAAGATTTTTTAAAACAGTCTTAAAACTTAAGACTCTTAAAACGTATTACTCTTAAAACATGAAATTAAGTCTAAAATATATTAAATATGAAATATAATATAATTAAAATATTAAATACATTGATAAAAAGTCAAAAAATATTTTGATTATCATCTCAGAGAAAAAACAAATATAACAAAATATCTGAAAATAAAATCTCTTTGTCATATATAGTATACCACCACACACACACACACAAAAAAAACCTAATGATTGATCACAATAATGTTAATTGATGGTATGCCTAAACCTGTAGATGACAGCACATATGACACATGAGTCTGCAGGTGCAGGACCTTTTAATTCTTTTCCAGAAATAATAAATTAATTAAATTAATTAAATTAATTATTCAAACATGTATATCTTTATGATCGTGTTTTATTCTCTACCAAGTCACGGGGATTCTTTTAACCAAGTTCTTTGAACTCCTTGATTTGAAAACAGCAGTTGAGTATTCACATTTAAAATATATTTTTTAAAGTTAATACCAGAAAATTAATTCATATTTCTGCTCCTGAAAACATTAAGAGATTAATTTTCTTCCTGTTTTCTCTGTATTTGATTTTTAAAGATTAGATGACTCTTCTTCAAGTCTTACATCATAAGACTTTACAGGAAATCTCTGCAGTGAGAGTCAGAGAGCTGTGACCAGTCTGCCGACATGCCAAAATGCACTCCTGCTGCAGCAGCAAATTCCTGACACATGACACGGCCTGAACAGCACATCCAAACGTGCCGCTGACCAACAACACGCCAACATGGCCAAGTGCTCCTGCAGCATCGCCCAGACTCCACCACAGCCTGCAGCACTGATGGAGAAAGCACTGACTCAGAGAAACCACCCAATCCTCCATTCTGAACGTGAATCCAGTGACTCCACCCCAGCCAGCACTGAGGTGGAGTTAGTTATAGCCATCTTTCAGACAGAATCTACCTGTGCATGGAAGTTCTATTGCTCTTTTTAGACAATTCTAGTCAATAATGCAAGTTTACATTAGTGCCTAAGGAGGTTGAAGCATTCCTTTATGTTCTAGTTGTTGGTCAGAAGTTCTGGTAATTAGACTGTGATCATCTACATAGAAGTTTGACTCCTCTTTGGAGCGGTTATACAGGATTTTAATTGGTTCTTTGGTTGGCAATGGGTGTTCCTTTTGCCTGCAACAATGTTCCTTTGGACTTTAAGATAGTACCGTTTGTTAAAGAGATGTCTAAATAGGTCAATAGGGAGGTTTCTAAGGTCGCTGCATCTCAACTGATGATCTGTGATTTCCCTGTAATTTGCTCATAAAAATGTTGAAAGGGTAATTTCAAATCTTTTCAAGCCTTTCAATGGAGGTATTCTTTAAATAGCTATATCTAGAGAGCCATTTAACCTATGTCATTCAAATTTTTAATCCAAATGTCTACTCCCATGACCTCAGGAATATGGCATTTTGAAAGTGTAGCTTAAGTTCAACATAAGATTCTGAGACCTTGGATTAGCATATGGCTTACAGGGAGCTTAAATTCCACCATGTGTGTCATGAAGTAGACCTTGTTATATATAAATTTATCATATTTTCATAAAGTTCTGCGTTCCTTTGATATACTTGTGATATTGTAAACTTATTTTTATTAATGACAAAAAATAGCATCAAGATCTTAGTAAGTTTCCCATCAGTATTTACTTACAGATTCTATACTTGGCAAAACAACAGCTTTGTAATTAAGTTTAGTTTTGGTGTTATTTATAATGGTCATTGCACCATCTACCCCGGGGTGTTTGTATGATCATGCACATGCTAGAATTTGTTTGAACATGCCATTGATAGCTGAAGTGAGATAGGTTTGTGGATTAGCTTGATTAATACAATGATAGAGGCTAGATCTACCACAAGTGGGCGTAGGTATACGAGGAGTATGACATCACAACTGCTGAGAATTACAAGGTAAATAGCTTAATGTGAACACGATGCTTTGATGTAGGATAGTAAAACACATTTGTGATGGTCGGGCTGGGAATGTTTCTTGGTTTGGTCAGTTCTCATGCTCTGGCTGTTCTTGATGATGATGGAGTTCCTCTTAGTAGTTTCTAGTGGTTTATGGTTGTGATCCATGCTATAGTCATCAGACAGGATTAACTTGTCTTGGTTAGTTGCTCATGAATAAGAACAGTCAATCAGATTTTTGGCAGAAGTCCTTTATATTTTAGTTATTTAGGAGCTGTGTGGTCTTTAAAGAGGTTTTAGATGTAAATGAGGAGCTTTTACTGGTAATTAGAGTAGTTTTTTTTGCTTCTGTTTCCTCCACGGAAGGATGTTCTGATTATTTTTCAGAAGATTCTGGTGACATATGACGAGGTCCCATGGCAATATACTACTATAATTAATCTTATTAATTTCACTCATCACATAACAAACCCAGCACCACAGAAAAGCAGTCACTCACTGCTGATTAACAGCTACCGATAGCCCGTTAACACTAATGAGCTGTCACACATTCTCCACAACATGGCCAAAGCCAAGGCCAAAAAAAGCAGCATGTAAGTTAAAAAATTATGTACAAAATATTTATATTAATGTCTGAAAAATATCTTTAAAAAACCCACAACAAACTGTCGAATGTCTTGTAGAAAGTATATTTTTGGTACACATTTTAATAAACAAATATTTACTCCCCTAACCCACATCTCCCTCTGCCCGTGACCCGGCTGGGTGGGGGCTCGTGGTCTTCAGTTTGGGAGCCAGAAAAACTAAAACTGCCGTTTATAAGGAAGTAAACATTAAAGTGTAAGAACGTTTCCTGGTAAAGCTGCTCTTCTTTTACTAACCTAACCCTGTAGGTGTACAGGTAGAACAGAGAAGTCTAAACAGACCGGAAACAGCAGAACACACACATAAAATAACTCCTCGTGTACTTAAATTATTCCTTTATCTTCAACTTACTTTTTTTTTCTTGTTTCTTCTCTGTCTGTTTGACTGACGACAGGTGAGCAGTACAAGCCTCTCTCTTCACTTCACTTCCGCTTCACCTGACGCTTCTCACAGCCGGAAACTGCGCGCGCAAAACTACGTAAAGGAGAAGCTCTAAGTGGAGGCACGTGGTTAGGTGAGGGCAGTTGGAACTGTGTCGGTTTGCTGTGTGAAGGGTGGTGCTCTCTATCAACTAGGCACCCTCCCGCGTGTCTGCAAGGTAGGTCACCCGGGCGGATTTTTCCCTGATTTCAGACTCTCAGGTGCGCGGTTAATGTGGAGGCTTTTAATTTGGTACTCAGATGTTTTTTGTTTCTCAGGTATATTAATATCTGACAGTAAAAATACTGCATCCAGATAAGGAGTTTTACCTCTGATAGTTGCACATTGAATTGATTAATTGTATATATTATTACAATATCTAAAAAAAAAAGTAAATATATAAAATATACTGAAGATATTAAAAAATATATTATTTTTGTGAATACAAAAAAATAAAAATGTAATAAAAGTGCCCATTAATATGTAAAGTACTGTGTAAACGTCTCAAACCACTCCAATTTCTTTTTGTATTTTGCTAGCAAAATGGAAATCAGGTGCAGCGTTTTATTGAGACATGTGCAGGAAAAAAATAATGCTAATTTTAGCTGCTCCATTATTCATATTCACAAGGGGTCACTACAGCAGGTAGCTCCACATGTTTGTTTGTGAAATGTTTACAGGAAATGCTCTACCTGACACAACCCCAAAAGAAATTTTTGTATTTTTTTGCTTGTTAGGCAAATGTGTAAACCACTACACTATGGAGCCGCTACTGAAACGTGTTCAAACATACATGGAAGTAGTCATGGCACGCCTTGGCTTCTCATCTCTTTCTCTTTTCTTTCTGTAGTTTCTCTCTTTCTTTCTCTCTCACTCTCAGGTGGAGTTGTGGCCAGCGTTTTCTTGCTGATGGGTGGATTGCCACTTTCTTGGGTTTTCTTCCCCAGTCCATGACTGATAGTGCTATCCAGACATGCTTTTTCTGTACTGGTAGGGTGTCTGGGATCCTTGTCATGTGGAAAAATGAAATTGCTGCCAATCAGACACTTTCCAGATGGTACCGTACAGTGGAATAAAATCTGAAGGTACTTTTCTTTGTTCATAAGTCCGTCAGGTACAAGGACTGGACTGAAAACAAGTGAAAAATCAGCCAATGTCCATAGAAACATTTTAAAAGATCTTCAGAAAGCGTGGAGGATCACTTTGAAAAACTATAAGAATGCCTGGTTCATTGGAAGCAAAAGATAAAGACAGGAGCAGTGGCTCAAGACTTTTGTAAAGTAATTTCCACTACTGATACTACTTGTAGTCTCATACTGATTATAGTGGGTGACTTGCTTCTGAATCCTAAGGCATTTTTAGACTTAGCTGAGTTTTTAAATTATATTATTATGTTTTTTAAATTTTAAATAATGACATCTGAATGGGAAAAGTTTAAATTCTACAAATGTATAAAACAAGATAAAAGTTTCCGGAGGCAGCGACTTCCTGACTGGAGATAAATATGATTTTCTGGCATCTTTAGCTGAACCTAATGTTAGCTGCCAGCATCGCTATGGCTGATATAACTAATCACACAGTTATATCACTCAGTAGTAATGTTGTGTAACCTGTAAGTCCACGACTCCATCTACTGCTGAGAAAATGCAGCGCGTAAATATTCAGAGAAGGGAGCTTATTGAATTTAGACATGGTTGATTTTGAACCACCCAATTTACCAAAAACTTGTTTTTGGACATTTCCATACCTTTACAGGTATTTTCATACATTTTAATGCATATTTTGTAGGAATCATTTAGACTTTTTCAGCTATTTCATTATAATATTTGCACTTTTTTTCCCTAAGTATTTCCCAATACTTTATTCTTACATTTGATATGTTGCAATGATTTCATTAATATATGTCTTAGAGATATATTGGTTTTACATTCATTTCAATAATATTTGTACATGTTTTACATCTTTTTCTTTCACATTTTACAAACAATTCATTTTTTAATAATCTTTTTTTTTTTTTTTTTTTTTTTTTTTTTTTTTTTTTTTTTTTTTTTTTTAAAAAAAA
>VUQG01021268.1:0-16834 GCA_015106755.1 Etia nguti | reverse complement strand
TGTTTAATTCAGACATTTAAAAAAAAAAATTATATCAGTTTTGGACATTGTATTCCTTTTGCATAGACATTCACTAATATTTTGCTAATATTTTCTGGTATTTTTGAACAAACTCAAAAAAGGTTTTGATAAAGTATTAATGAGTTTTTTGTTTTTTTTTAATTTGTGCATAATTTTAAGATGGTTTAAAGATGGCTGATAATTGAAAATTTTACAATAATTCACTAAATTAGATATTCATTAAATTTCATCAATAATTTCCAATCAGGCTGACCTGTAAAACTGGCACATTTACATGGTGAATTTAAGTGCCCATGTTAATTAATGAACATTGTCCCTTTCAAATAAATGTAAACATGAACAAAACCATAAATGCTAAAATTGGTTTTAATCTAGCATTTTACTTAAAAAAACAAAAAATTAAACATTCATTAATCTTCCTCTCTTTATCCAATTAAGTGTTGCGAAGGGGCTGGATCCTATGCAAGCTACCACAGGCAGGAGACAGAGTATACCCTGGACAGGATGCCAGTCTGTGCGTGCGAATGGAAAGACAACCATTTACACCTATGGGCCACGACCAAATTAACCTAACCCACTACATTTGGACTGTGGACGGAAGCCGGAGTACCTGGGCATTAGATTTGAATGGAGGGCCTTCTTGATGTGAAACAACTGGGCCACCGTGCTGCCCCATAAAATTAAACAGAATGATCAATGAAACACATAAAAAGATTTAAATAGTAAAAAAAATCATTAATGCCCTTCCTTATCCATGTTTTCCTTTTTTCCTTTTTCTCAGCCTTGATCTCTCATTTCCTCTCATCCCACCATCTTTATCTTTTTCCACAATCGCTTCTCTTTAAATAGCCTGCTGGATAAACATCTGTCTGACTGCAGCCATTTGTCTTCCTAATGTGTTTCCACTCAGTGTGTATGCATGAGGCCACCCAGTCTCTACAAAACAGTTCAGGGCTCCCACTCCTCTAATCCTCTACAGACCTCCTCAGAATCCTCAAAAATCATTTTTCAGGTCCTGCAGTCCATGATCTGTCTTCTTTAAGACTTTTCAGTTACTCTTCACGTCCACATAATTCAGTCCTTAAGTTCTCTGCAGATCATCTCCCCCCAACCTCCAGGTTCAGATCTCTTTCCAAATCATCTACAAATCATTCTCCCAGGCCTTCAAATCAAGGAATCCCAAATCCTTGTAAGTTCTTGAATCTATCTGATGTTATCTATGATAAAATTAGTCTTTAATCCTTATTAGTGGTCTTAAAAGTCACATTTAATGATAAAACCTTCTCCAAGTTTTCGAGTTCTCAGTGAGTGCCAGTTCTGGACCATTTTTTCACTCTTTCAGTTGTTTGTTCTCTATTCAGCCTCTTTTGTATTGTTAGTCCCCCCAAAAGTCTCTTTCAAAGTTCTCTTTTACCCTTCATGTCATTTCCACAGTTTCCAAGTTTCTAGTCAAGCACTCCAATACCCATTTCCTTAATTAACATAATGTCTTTTTATATCTCCATTCCAGTCCTCTTAATCTTGTTAATTTAATCACTCTTTCTAAAGATCTTTTAAAATATTTCTTTGAACATTGGCTGATTTTTCACTTGTTTTCAGTCCAGTCCTTGTACCTGACCACTTTCAGAGGAATATTTGTTTCTGTGTGTCTCTAAAATCACAGATCAATTTTTGATTTCTTCCCTGTGTCCTTCAGCTTTTCCAAATCATCTTCTAGACTTTGAGTTCTTCACATGTTCCTTTCAGGCCTCTTCTCTCCATAAAAGTTAGAATTTACTTCAAAGTCTTTTTTTTTTTTATCTAGTCCAACGTAATGGATCATCTTCAGAGTCCTCAGTTTCCACAGAAATCCTCTGAGTTGCCAAATCCTCTAGTCTTCTAGTCCCTTCTAAGTCCTATTGTCCATTAATGGTCATCCCTCCCAGTTCTGCACTCCCATAATAGGAATCTTGTATTAAGCCTTGACATTTGTCTTGTCCTTACCAAGTCCCCTTACAAGTATTACAGTTTCATACCATCTCTTCTGGACATATCATAGTCTATGCAGAAGTCCATGCAATTTTTAAGCTACTAAAACCCATCTTAAGTTATAGAAATAGACAGAAATGTGTTGAACATTTCACCCAAAAACACCCTCAGTGGGCAAATCAGGACACAACTGCTTTTACATCTGTGACAATTAGTGACAGACTGTTAACGAACCTTCCTCACACGCACAGAAACCACAATGTTACCTAGTCATGCTGACCACGCCCCCGAGCTGTCAGTCAAACATCCCCTCCCAGGAATGTAAGACGCACGGTGTGTGTGTGTGTGTGTGTGTGTGTGTGTGTGTGTGTGTGTGTGTGTGTGTGTGTGTGTGTGTGTGTGTGCGCGCGCTGAAGTCTGCAAACGCAACAAGTACAAGAATGTGTTTATCTAAAGTATGTGAGTGTGTGTGTGTGCGTGTTTGTGTGTTGGGATGCAGACAGTAGCAGCGCAGTTCTGGCAGATGTTCAGGAGTAATCCATCACAGATTAGTCATTACCTGCTTCAGTTGTTAGTCACCTCATTTCACCGCTCCTGCTGTATAGCCTCTGTTGTTTTTATGGCTATTTCAAATAACTACCCCAAAACAGCCACCATTTTATGTTTAACTACTGTTTATTTATAAGTTTTTAAAATGCTGTTTAGATTTTCACCACATGCAATGGAGTTTTTTCAGATTTTGTTACAGGTTAGATTCATCTTTAAAAGTTACATTATACAATTTCTTCACTGATCCGCACACATAGTAAAAACAGAAACAGGTTTTGGTATGTTCTCTGCATGTAATAACAGTAAAATAATGAAATTTAAATGAACATACACCTCTCAATTAAAACTTTATAAATCTTTTTTGACAGGAACTGCCTCAGGTATTCTTGAGAATGATCCTTCGAGATTCCCCAATCTTCTCGGAACTGGATTGTTGTTTAAATCTCTCCAGTGTTGCTCTGTTCAGTTCAGGCCTGGGCTGTAGGAGTTTTCTATTAGAGAGTTAAATTTCTTTGCTGCATGGATGATTTGGATCATTGTCTTGGTTAAATATAAACCTCATTAACTTTCTGCATTAATTTTTGCCTCTGCCCTGGCTTGTCTTGTAGTTACTGTGGTTGGAAAACATCCCAACAGCATGATGCTGCCACCACCATGTTTCACAATAGGGATAGTGTTAGTGTGGCAATGCTCAGTGCCAGGCTTTTTTCTGATCTCATTGTAGTTCCTGACATAGTGGATCCTGATTTTTTTTTTTTTTATACATAGGCATAACTTTCAGCTTGACTTTGAAATAAATGCAAGTCAGTGTAATGTATGTTTCAAGCCTGTACCACACATTTTCCCAAAACTTTCCTCTGTCCCCCAAGAATTTAATCTTGGCAACCTATAAAATGGTGCTTTTGAACTTATGGGCAATCTATGGACATTCAACCCGATATCACAACAAAGCGTGTAATAAACACACCGATCCACTGTGTCCACTCCATGCTTTGCCTCTTCAAAATGTGAAATGTACACACATGCATAAGTTGCAGTAAGTTGCAGTAAGCTACAGTAACAGCAGAGATATTTTATTTTAGGCCAATATTAACACATTTACATGTAGATACATATTAGCCGCCTAGCCTAGTCGTTTCTGACGATTAAGGACCTTGGAATGTTTTTGCTCACTGCTTTAAATATATTATCTCCTCCTGCTGGTAAGGCAATTTCTCCATGCAATAAAGCAATTTCTGCATGCATGTCCATTTAACTTTTTGGAGAGGCTAAGCACAAAGTGGACATGGTGGACCAGCATGTCTATTACACGTTTTGCCGTGATACTGGGTTGAGGCATCCAAACCAGCCAATTTATTTTAAAACTCATATTTAATATTTTGTATGGATATTTCAGTCTTTAACTCATAATGAAGTTTTCTATTGCTGGTTTAGATGATTTTTAACTAACTTTCCAACTTTTCCAGCAACAAATCTAATAAAAATCTTTTTACATCCTTTGTTTTTTAAAATTTTATCTACAGTCAACATTTAGTCAAAAATAGACATTTGGGACAAGTGTAAGATCGATGACATAATAAAAATAGGAAATCCACTGGATGGCAATTAGGTGCAAGGAGAGACCTGTGTGGAATCATGTGGACTGTGGGAAGTCAGAATTTATTATGCTGATATCATGTGAAAGCAAACCAGTTTTCTTCCCAAACCTCTTGTGAACTCTGCCACACAGAGACACAGTCATCCGCAGATCAGCTGCCTCCATCTAAACAGATGGGAGCTGGTAAAATGTGGTGCGGACATATTTATTTCTCTAAAACATCAAAGAGAGAAATGAAGAGAGTTTACTCAAACTCAGAGCAACAGAGCGGCCCTCTCCAAGTCCACAAAAGCCATGTAGACTGGTGGGACAAACTAACAGTCTCCCTCAAATATCCTCAAGAGGATAAAGAGCTGGTCCAAAGTTCTGTGAAACGACAAAAAAAAAAAAAAATCAGATTGTTTCTCCTTTATCCAAGGTTTGACTAATGGATTGATTTTCTACTCTCGAACCTTGGAATAGACCTTCCTATGAAGGCTGAGGAGTGATCCCTAGGAAGGAGTAATCCCCCTGTAACTACAGCTCACCATCCAGCTCTCCTTCTTCAAAATGGGAACCACCATCCAAATCTGCCAAGACTAGTCGTTGTCTTGGTGCTGCCTTAAACTTCCTCATGATATTGCAGAGGCATATTAACCAAAACAGACCTGCAACATCCAGAGCCTAAAGGAACTGTGGGTGGCTATCTGCCTTCGTGGTGTCAATCCTACTGATAGGCAAGCCATCTCCCTCATCCCCAGACTCTGCTTCCTTTATGGAAGCCATGTCATGGAGGAGGTCCCCAAAGTATTCCTTCCACTGCCCAACTGTATCCTCAGTTAAAGTGAGTAGCAACCCTGGCCCAGGCACTTATCCTTTTTTCTTCCCTTCATTGCTGTTTGTCTGGCCCCTCACCCAAGACCAATTTGCCTTGCGACACCCTACAAGAGTTCCTGGGATTTTTGGGAAACAGAAACCTTGCCAATGCAAAAAGGTGGCATTTCAGAGAGGGATCCATTAAATTTTGATGTTAACATTTTTTGCCTTGGGAGACTCTAGCAGAAGAAAAAGCCCATGACAACATAGCTCCTGGGATATAAACAAAAAATGTTCACATCAAATATTAATGAATATTAATGACCGCGTGCTTTGATGTCTTTTTGATTTCATATTCTCTCTCCAAAACTTCATAAGCACCTTGGAGCTAAACCAACCAGTTAATCAACCTTTTAGGCATTTCTGTTTCATCATTTAAGTCTTTTTTTTTTTTTTTTTTAGAAGAAGAAGAAGCTTCTGAACGGTTAATATCACCCTGTTTTCTTTGACGCTAAATAGAGCATTTAGGGGATTTTTAGACTGGTTGGTCTGGCAAAACAAGATAATTAAATATGTTGACTTGGGTTTCACTGAATAATGGTGGCTATTTTCAACATGAGGAGAAACTCATTACACATGGAAAAGTTTGGCTTTAGGGCATTGTGCCAGACAGGTTTTATAAAATAGGGTAAACATTGTGAAACGGCCTATTTAAACCCAAAGTATTTTCTTGTTTATATTTTCCACATCGCTGGCAATAAGCTAGCAACAGTGAGATGGATCTGTCACTCTCAGCTTGTTACATATGGAAGGTTAAAAAGGATCTGAATGTGTCACATTGGATAGTCATCATATTTTACCCAAAACCACTTTCCAATCTCTTCCTTACACTAACCAGTAAGTTGAAACCAAATGCTCAAATAAAAGACAGTCAGACAGCCAAAAAGTGAAAACTGAAACAAAATACCTATTTTGGTAGATATGCTTCACATTCCATGTCCTGAAAGGATGTTTCTAATTTTTCAGATATTGTGCAAATGCAAGAAAGCAGTCCTACATATTTTTTAATATCCACATTGAAGGACATATCCTGGGCAAAATCGACTCCAAGATTCCTCACAGTGTTGCTGGAGGTAAAGGTAATGCTATCTAGAAGAAGTATCTGGTTTGAAACCATGTTTCTAAGATTTTTAGGGATGAGTACAATAACCTCAGTTTTATTTGAATTTAGAAGAAGGAAATTAGTCATCCAGGTCTTTATGTCTTTAAGATAGTCCTCCAGTTTAACTAATTGATGTATCTAGTAAGGCTTCATTGACTGATAAATTGAGGGATCATCTGCATGCCTTTGGTTGATACTGCCTAAGGGAACCATGTAAAATATAATGCAGAATTGGTCCTAGGACAGAACTCTGTAGAACTCCATAAATAAACTTTGTATGTGAAGAGGAATCTCCATTTTGTTGAAGAAATTGGAGTTTCTTAGATATATATGATTCAAACCACTACAGTGCAGTGCTTTTAATTTTTATGGCATACTCTAATCTCTGTAATAAAATATTGAAGAAGATCATTTTTAACTATCACTAATGCTGTTTCTGTACATTGATGAGTTCTGAAACCTGACTGAAATTCTACAAATGAAATATTTCTCTGCAGACGGTCAGTTAGCCATTTTACAACCACTCTTTGAATAATTTTTGAGGCTTTGCTTCCAAGGACTCCTGGGTTTCACTACATGAATTAGGTTTTGAATTACTACCATGCTTCTGTGACCCATAAAGCTACCCTAGTTAGTCAAATAGTTTCTACCCATTTGGGAGCCTCAACTTCAAATTTGTCTAACTCTCGCAAAACCTCTTTTTTTTTTTTTTTAACAGATGCCTTGACTTTGATCTTCTTCTAGGTTTTACTACATAGTTTATTGTTTTGGAGCTGAAAGGATTTGGAAAGGTTTTTTTTTCTTAGTATTATCTTAGTGCTTGTTTGGTTTTGGGAAATAAAGTTGAATTTGGGCCCAGAAATGGTTAATAATGTCAGATTTAATAAGCAGACAGATCAGTGAAGTATTTCACACTAGATGAAATTTATATTTTATTTACAGTCATAAAAACATACCTGTCACAAGCTTAGTAACTGTTTATTTGATCAAAACTCACATGCAAACAAATTCAAACAGAGTCAGCTTGGAAACAGAAGTCCATATGGTCTCTGACTGTTTGGTGCGTAACAGATTTGATTGTTGACCTTCATACAAACCTAAGTTAACCAAAGCAAATGGAAAAACACAAAAGACCTCACCTCAGCTGAGAGCTGCCAACACTGAGAGTGTGTAAGCAGGAGAAGACGAATGGAAATAGTTGCCAAAACTGCAGTAGAGCTGGTCGAACTACAACCACACACACACACACACGCACAAACCTTTGACAGTTTGCCTAATTATTATAAAATTACCATAAGCAATATTTTGGGAACATCAAGCTAAAAGCAAACAGGCAGACAGACAGACAGACCATTAACTTGTTAAAGGACTTGCACCATTGCTATTATTACTCCAGCTGTGTGTTATTACTATACAAGTTATACTATGAACAGTCAGGAGAAATTCCTGCATCTGCAGTCAGGTTTGTGTAAGTTTTTTCTTTTTTTGAACAGGATAAACAAAAGATTCAAATACCTGAAGTTTAAACAGTTTTTAAATGTTCTATGGTTATTCAAAAGTTTAGTCACGCACGTGTTTGTGAGTGGTTTGTTGGCACTAAAGTTGAAAATAAAGACGTGTGCGTGTTGTGTGAAAAGGTCAGAGACATTAGTCAGATTGGCTCAGAGACAAGAGAGGAAATATTCCCTTCAAACATGAAACTGTGCAGCAGCCAAAGTCAACAGTTCTGCTATGTTGTTCACCCTGTCAGAGACAAACGGCTCCTCCAATGGCAAGTCACACATTCACATCCAGGCTCACCAACAGCATGATTTGCCTCTGATCTGCTGAACAAGATGGCAGGACAAAGGATTCTTAAAGCCACTGGCTATAAAACACCGTCAAAGAATTAAAAAAAAAGATCACAAATGATAAAAATTACTTTCAAATTTAAATAGTCGCAGTAAATCTCCACAAACTGATATATAATGAACATAAAGTTGGATAAAACTCACTTATTCTGCCTTGATAGGTGCAATGGCTTTGTGACTGGGATGGTAACTTCTAAAGTGCTGCTGTTATAGACTTGACGGGGTACTTACTATTTGTTGTTTACATTTGTTGTTTGTACTTTCTAGAGATCATTCTTGAAAAAGGATAGAAAGAAATACATTTAGTTGAGCCTTGGCTAACAAAATACTAAACTAAGCTTGCCCTAAGGCTTGACAGGGTTGATTTTGGCAGATACTCATTTAACAAAAACCAATGAACCACTTGCAATTTTCACACAAGCACCCACAAAACAACAACAAAACAAAAAGGAGTACTGTTGTCAACAAATATAGGAAGAGTAAGATAACAAAAATATCTTCAGCTCCAAATATAATTACATATTAATATAATGTGTCACTCAACATGCCTCTCCCATCAGAGTGCTCATTAATTCCAGAGCACTACCAAAAGGAATTCCTTTGATGTCATTTTGATGAAACCCTGCGAAGAAATGACGCTACTTCAGTGCGCAGTCCAGCACAAGGATGTCAGAATACTGTGCAAATCATTAAAAGCCCATTTTAATTGAAAATAATACAAAAGCAATATGTTGAATGTTTGCTTTTTGAAAAAAAAACGTTTATTTTGAGTTTGATGCCAGCAAAACATTCCCAAAAAAGACAAGAATAGCTAAAAACAGCAAAAGATGTGTGATTCATCAAGCATTAAAGGGAGCATCCCAATGAAGCTGAGTCTTTCAGACATTAAGCTGTGGAGGGGTTCACCACTCGCAAAGGACTCTCAACATAAAAGCATGAAAACCTAGTGGATTCTATCATCTATGGTTCATATTATCATTAAAAGTTCAGAGAATCTAGAGAAATCATCTGGGCTAAAGAAGACAGGAACTATCTGGTTTCTTGTTAGCACACTGTTTAAACCCAGCATCGCTGGTGGTATAGGGTATTAGTATACATAGCACTAGTAACTTGAACACTGTAAAAGTAGTATTAATGGTGAACCACATTTATTGGTTTAGGGGCAAGACATGCTGCCAGCCAAGTAGGGATGGGAACCAGTTCTCTACAAGAAACAAGTTCCCAGTAGTTCAATACCTTGGAATTGTTAGCCTGCTTGTCTATTATTCCTGCTTATCAGTTCTATTTGCAGTTGCTCTACAGTCAGCTGATTTTAGTCTGTGTGCTGGAGGAGGAAAATATTTGCACAGTCTGCAAGGTGGATATGGACAATACTTTTATTTTTATTGTACAAAAGGATAAAAGCGTGATGGTAAAGTGCCTACTGCATCCAAAACAGAAACATCTGCATTATGCTGCTAATACAACTTTGTATCAAGCATCTGCATAGACAGCATGCTAACACTAAGCCAGCCAAGAACCCAAAGTGATGTTAAAGCTGAGTGAATGATGACCCCAGACAGGGCGTCATCTGTTTGTTGCCTGAACTTTAACGGGCAACAGATGTCTGACTGCAAACAGTTTTGACCTGTTCATGTTTCTAAAGGAGAATCACTGCAGTTGTCACTGATCACAAGTCTTTTTGTGCTGGTTTTTCACCTTTGCTTTGTGCTTTGTGCTCTGTGTTTATACGTAAATACTTATTGAAAAATCATATGTGTGTTCTCATTAGGATAGGAATTTGTGTTGGTGTAAAGGAAAATATTCTGCAGATTTATATGGTTTAATGGCAATTATGAGACAATGCGTTTCAGGTAATTTTACGGAAAAACACTCAAGTAATGTTACGAGTAAATAATTACTTTCTCTTTGGGAATAATTAAGTAACATACTGCTTTACTTTTAAGAAAAGTCTAATTTTGTAATACATTATAAGCAGTTGACCACACAGCATTTAATAAATTTGTATGAATGTGATTTCTTTTATTTGCTGGTTAGTGATGGTGGTTACTCTCAAAGACTCTCCAGTAAAACCCCCAATAAGAGAATCGAGATGAACTGATAAGTGGTATTGACAATGGAATCCCAATCGCTAAATTCTTATCCAGTCCCATGCTTACATCCAAGCTATGTGTTTTTTAAAGAAGGTCTTGCTTATCTCAGTAAGACTACGCCAAACACCATTTTGCAATGATCTAAACACTCATGGTCTTGACTGCTTGCATTTGGGACCTTAGTTTTTTGGACATTATCCAGATCTCATGACCATAAGTTCAGGCTGGAATATAGGTGAACTGGTAAACTGAAGAGTCTCTCTTCACCACTGCATTGCTGCTGAAGCCACACCAATACTCCAATCCATCACATACTCAGTCTTTCTACCACGTGTGAATAAGAACCAAACATACTGGAACTCCCTTGTGAGGAACTCCCTCGCTTGGGGCAACCTTCTCCTCCTCCCCGAGGAAGCATTTCACCATTTTCCAGAACTTCCATAGTCTCAGACATGGAGATTCTGACTCTCATCACAGCTATTACTAGGCAAAGGGCTCCAGTGCATGCTAAAGGTCTTGCTCTGATGAAACCAATAGAATCGCATAATCTGCAAAAAGCAGGGACGCTATCCTGAGGTTTCCAAAATGGATACTCTCCTTATGTCAGCTATGCTATCAAATCCTGTCCATGAATATGAAGCTTATGCATAGTTTCAATAAAGATCTGTAATCAGTCATCTGCCTGCTTTCCTGGGTGTTAGGCTGCGTTTCTGTTCTACAACTTTCCCACGCTGTCAGTCTCAATATTGACATCATTAGTCCAGTCATCTTCTTGCCCATCTTCTTTGGGCCAATCAGCCTCCACTTTGAGTGGTTAAAATCTGTGCTCTCCGTCATTCTCCCTTTCAGACTCTCAATTGTGTAACCCACCTCCTTCCAATCTCCACCTCACAGACACCTCGGTCAGAGCTCCATCCAAACCTCAGTCTTCATCTTCACCACCAGTGTCTAGACGCCGGGGCGACCTGTCCTAAATCCTATCACTGCTGGGATTCCGTTCTGCCGTAATGAGTCATCAAAGTCTAATTGCGAAATACATGAATATCTCTAACTCAATAAATCATATTCAATTCATCCATGTGACCTCTATTTATTGAAATCACAAACAGGAGATGAGCGACAAGCTTGGAGGAGTCCAGCATCCAATGAAAACATGCTTGACTTTGTGTGAAGGATGTGGAAACTCTTTGGTTATATAATGACCTGATGGTCCTTAACAATGGACGCAAGACCCCATATGGTCAAATTCCCATGATCCCTCCAGATGTTGTGCATGGGTGAACATCTAGTCCACTGTCCCATGGCCAGGATAGATTCCACATTGTTCCTCCTGAACATAAAGTTCAACAATTCATCTTTCCAACAACATGAAATAAACTTTCCTGGGGAGCCTGAGCCGGCTGATACTCCAATAATTGACACACATGTTCCAACTCCGTAGTCCCTCCGTTTAAAAATGGGAACTACTTCCATGACCTACCACTCCACAGCTGCTGTCCAGGAGCTTCATGTGACATTGAAGGGGTGTGTCAACTAAGTCACCCTCACAAATTCTGGACACTAACCAAACTCAATTTAATGGTAATGTAATAGTATTCATTGCTGTCGGGACTATAGGTGAAATATTTTTTTTTAATTTGCATTATTTTTATTTTCTATTAAATAAAGGCTACCAGCATTTTATGAAAATCTTCATTCAGCTTTTTTTTTCTTTCTAAGAATAAACAGATCTTTTAAATCAAATTCCATGGACTTTACAGATTCAAAAGCAAGAAAAGAAGCAAAAATGAAATCTCACTTGAGCATGAATATATATCAAATGATTATCTTTATTCCTTTTTCTGTATTTACATATTGCACACTGGGCTGCAGCTTTAACAATATAAATATGTGGAATATTATTACTTTAATTATAAGTAATTATTATGTATCATGTAACATAAAACACATTCAGCATCCACTCAGAGGTTTAGTCCATTTTGTTTCCCCCTGTGTCTTCAAATAGAAGGTCAAACCTTGGCCCGTTATCCAGAAAAACTCCCCAAACACTGAAGAAGACATTTTGTCCCAGGTAAGTTTTGTCTCTCAGTTCCATGTCCAAATAGCTCTGTTATAAACCAGTAGAGTGTCAGAGGTTGTCCAGTACAGCAGGAATAGACCAAAGAACAGAATAGAGGTAAACAAGGCAAAAATAATTCGACTAATGCCGAGATGAGACTACACAAAGTTGAATAAAACTCAAGTTTTTTGCTCGAAAAAGTCCAAAAAACCTGTCATAGAAAATTTACACCTGTTTGTAGTGTGTATACAAGGTGAATGGTTGTTGGAGATAAACAGCTGAATAGAATAAAATAGAAAACAATGCATTTTGATTTCGAATTGTGGATCAAGTCGGCTGAGCTCACTGGCTCCAGCGGATTTTCAGAGGTTTGTTTATAACTTTTTCTGCTGGTCAACAGAGGTGATGAACCTTCTTGCTGCACCCTGGTATAAAACTTCATGTCCAGAACCTGTGGAAGAAAGACATGAAAGAATAGAGAAAAACCTTTACTAAGATGAAGACTGAAGAAGAGGATTCAGAATAAGCACAGATAAAATGTACTGCAAATTGTTTTTCAGGGGCTTACAGTTGCTACATGTTCAAGTAACTGTACTATATTGACCTTATAAATTAAACAAAGGGAGAAAAATATCCAGACTTTTAGTTTTTAGTATGAGTCAGTTAGACAATTTGCAGCTTCATAGGCTCTGTAGAACTTGTGGTTCTGTGTGGTCTATAGTACAAGTACAGGTCGTACAGGCTCCAAATAATATCTTACTGGTTATACAGGTTCCACACATTACAAAAGATTTTTTATTCAAGTTTTACAGGTTCTGCTTGATTTTACTTTTTAAGTAGTTGATATTCAACTTAGCAGGTTCTACTTACTCGAAACTATAATGCTTTTATGAGAAAAGTTTTTTGTTTTACTGAGTCTACATACTGCAAAGTCTGAAAACGTCACATTTAACAGGTTCTACAGCCCCTTTCTGACACTAGGCTTTACAGGTATTATTGACTCAAAAGAGTGCACCTACAGGCTTTAGAGACTGGTTCTACCATATAAAAGGTCAATAAGCCAAGGGAGCCATTGGTTTATTTTCTCGTAGACTTCTATTCAATAATAGTACTTTTGCAACCAGAGTTGCTGCCCCCTGCTGGCCATCAGAAATAATGCATCCGCTGATCCCGCATTAAAAATAATCCATTAGTGAAAAATATGCCTGTCAATGAATATTTTAATTTTGGTAAGATAAATAAACATTTTTTTCCAAAAGAACATATGATTCTAAAAAGTTAATCAACACTATCAGCAGCTCACTTTCTCCTGAGTGGTACAGATTGCTAAGCTTCACCATTTGTTAGAACCAACACTGTTGGTGTGTTAGCAGATCACCACAAGGTGTTTGGCATCATCTGATGTGAAAGTCTCACTGCCTAAGGCACTGCTGCTGTTGAAAGGAGAGAGCCATAAAGAGTGGGCCTAATGAAATATTTGAATAGTGTGATATTAAGTATGATTTTTTTGAATGAATAACTTAATAAAATTTGATTGTAAGTAGAGTAGAAAAGTGCTAAATGAGTACCTGTTCATTTACCTTAAGTATCAGTATTGGAGACAAATGGTTTCCATCTGGTGCCATCACCATAAAGCCTTGCAATGATATCTGTCTTACTTTAATGTTCTACGATCTATACAAAGATACACTGGATCTCAGTACTGGTCGCTAAATTCTTGTTTGATTAGGTCTTTATGCCTGACTACTCACATGGTAAACATAGATGATGGTTTCAAAGGACTGCTTTAAAACTTATTATCCTTTTTGACTCTAATTGGACCATAGTAGTACGGCCTCCGTCAGTTCTAAGGTTCTAAGGTTTTACATAAAAGGACATAATAAAAAATCTAGCCCTTGCTAGGTCATAAAATTAGCTAAATAGAACCTAAGAGGTATATAAAACACATGGCATATTACACCTTGTCATTATTTGTTTGACTAAGCCAAAAAACAAAGTATACCCGCACCACGTCCATGTCAATTAGAATAGAATAATCCTTTAATTGTCCCACAAGGGGAAATTTGGTTGGATTAGGAGAATTAGGAGAACATAGCAACCAAGTGCTTCTAGTCAAATGAACGTCACTAACTGATCGTCAGCAAGTGTGACCACCTCTATAAAAGCAGTATGCAGGTCTGTGGTATAAGTTCTACTGTCTATACAGTAATGATTTCCAACTTTTAGTCACAATGCCATTAACATTTGGTTGTTTAATTGAAATCTTTTTTTAAACAACTTTTTGTCACATGTTTTTCCTTGATTGTATCCGTTTTAATCACTTTACATTTTGTCTAATCCATATTTACCAATTCTACAGCTCTTGGGGCTCTGAAATATTATAGTCTGATTGAAGTTCTCTTATTTTAAGGCTTCTTAATGATTTTTTAGGTTCTCTTGATTCCTCATATTCTACAGACTTCTGCTATTCTCAGGGTCATTTTGTTTTAAACTCTGTCTGAACTTCACTCTGTAGTTATTTGGGTGCTAGATATAAGCCTAACAATGTTCACATTGTGTTGGGGCTGTTTATGTTCTTCTTCTGTGGTCTTGTGGTCTGCACTGAAATGGCTGCTCACTGGAAGCTTGCCCTGTGCTTTGCGCCCTTAGTGATTTCAGATAATGCTGTTAATACTGCGTTTTAGTTGGTCTTCTTGAGTGCATCAACAAACAACAAACATTTTCTCTTTCTTTAGCCTTGGGAATGATCAGCTTCCTTGGTGGGTTTCCGTCATCAGACTTTAAAACCTAACGGTTCATCAATAATATCTATTCATTACTGCTTCTACCAGCTTTAAACGTTTAAACCTCTATATATTATCTCTAACTGCTATTTCCTACCTTTGGGGTTCATATCGAAATGTATGAAAATGAGTATTGATAATTTAAACATTTATCATGAGGTATAGCTACAAGAAAAAAAAAGTTTATGAACCTTTTATTTCCTGACCAAATGTGATCTGACCTTCATTTAAGGCAACTATAGATCAAAATGTCATTAATGACAATAGTACAGTATGCAAAAAGAAAGTGAAGCCCTTTTTAATTAGAAAGTTACTTCAAGGCAGGTCTTCAAGTGAAGGAAAATAAGATTAGAAGTGGAAGGCTGCCACTTTGCCATACTTAAAGTTATGCTTTGATCATAAAAACTTAATAGAGATGAATGAAGCTGAAAAAAGGCAAGACAATATGACAAGCAGTCTGTGAATGGAGGAAATTCAGGACTGTTGTTGACTCTTTCTAGGAATAGACATCCTACAGAGATCACATCATGAGCACAATCGTGACAGAGGTAAAGAAAAACCAAGAAGTAAAAAAAATATGTTCAAGTGTCCAGTAAAAGAAAATCACTGAATAAGAATTGCATCAAGGACACCGCTGCCAACACACCCACCCCCCTCCACCAAGCATGTTGGAAGTGCTTTCGCTGCCTCAGGGCCAGGATGCCTTAAATTTAGGGATGTCAAACTCATTTTACACTACGGACCACATATGGGGCCCAGTTTGATGTTTAAGTGGGCCAGACCAGTGAAACTATATGATAAATGTGTAAAGTTACAGAAAAAGTTCTGGTAGTCCATTGCACAGACTGTTCTGTAATTATAAAATATAAAGTTCTCATTAATTCACAGAAAATGTCCTTTAAAAAAATGTAGTCTAACTGAAATAGTAGAGAAACAGAAATGTTCCTGTCATTTAATCTATGCAGTTGTTGGTCTTACCATTTGTCTGTTTATCTCTCTGAACAGCGAGGGCTCTTGGCCAGTTGAATCAGGAGACGAGCACATCTTTTATAGTCTGCAGAGAAGCAAAACAACACACTGTGTTTAACTGCTGCTTAAAAAAATCCATTTACTAAATTTCCAAAACCAAACAAGACCTGCAGCTGCAGTGTCACGAGGTGTTTAGCCTAGCTGAGCGTGAAGACTGGTAACAAGGGGAACTGTTAGCTAGAAGACAAGCCATCCGATTTGACTAATGCTGGGGATAACAATAACTGGTAATACATCACCAAAATGTAACTATTAATAAAGTGAAAAACTTGCTCTACTTGTACTTGTCATGAACAAAAGTATTTAAATACTCAGCAAGAATACTGACCTTTTAAAAATAAATGGTTCTCCACACACAACTAATTTCCTAATTGATTTAACTTAAATGTCAGTTTGTATGTGCTTGTTTAAACATTTTATTTATAGACATAATTACAAAGCACTGACACAAAAGGTTTGGGTAGTAAATAAACTACTGTCTTGAAAGCAGTCTACTATATTAAATATTATTGTAGCCCGAATGGGAATTTGGAAGTAGATACTCATAATTCCCATGGACTTAAATGCCACAGTAACATGAGGTGTTCACAGTTAATTTTATGTGATGTAACTGTACCCTAAATGCAATTTGCCCTGTAATATGTCACAAGGTAAATACAGGTAATTAGAGCAATGAAACTATTATGTTAATTATAAAGTATTATTTTATGGTATGTAACTCTGAAGGGAGTTAAAATATGGTTCAGAGTTCTAATTTTCTGGAGGCCCGTGAAGGTAGCTTAGGACGGGACCTGGGTATCTGTTGCAATGGAGGAGGAGAGGAGAACGGCATGGAGAGATGCACGAGGGTTAGCTGAACCCAAGAGAGAGACTCAGCTAGTGTTTACTAAGGTTAACTAGCATAAAAGAGTGTGTGAGTGGAAAGTTA